>PVIW01010055.1:0-47136 GCA_004026585.1 Noctilio leporinus
GAAAGAAAGAAAGAAAGAAAGAAAGAAAGAAAGAAAGAAAGAAAGGGTTTAGGTGACTGGGGAGGGGAGGAATACTTAGATTGAGGACTGGAAATGCATTGTAGACTTTAAATCAAGAGTAGGGGGAGGGTCTTGGGTATTTAGGTGGATTGAGATAGGGGAGGAGTTAAAATATGTGAGTTGGGATACACTATGGTATAAACAGTATTTACTTAAAATGCACTAATTGGGAGGCTTGGAAGTAACTTTTGAAAAGGATATGTTAGGGATGAGTAGTTCATGTAGCTCTTGGTGTAACTGAGCTGCTTGAGATTAGTAGTGATACATTTCCTGAGTCTGCCTCTTTTTCTTGGTCAGGTCTCTGCAGTCTATAGTCTAGCTGTGTGGTCTTGGAGTGGCAGGGCCTATGGTTGTCACAGTCAGGGCTGATTCTGAGTGTCAACCCCCAGGTAGGCTGGGCCTCCAGTATACTCACTGGCCACTATACTCACAAGCAGTGCTGCTGTGGCAATGGTAGGTACTGGGCAGCTGGCTCAATCCCCTACCTGTGTCCTCCTTGGGGCTCTGGTGAATGAGTGGCCTGGGGGTTGCCTTCCAACCTCTGCCCTGAAAGCTCTGACCTCAACGCCTTCTTTCTTGCAGATGAGTTCCAGCGACTGTGCCCAGAGGCTCTCACTGCTTTCCTCCTATCCTGGACCCTTCCCTCACCTCCCTGGCTTTGGATCCAATGGTGGTATGGGTCCTGGTTTTGGGAGTACAACAGAACCTCATGGCTCCAATGGACATGGGGTTTTCAGCCTGGGCCTGGGAAATGCCTACATTAATGAGGCCTGGGACTTGGGAGATGGGGTCCAAAACCTGGGAGAGGGCTCCAGGCCTCAGAAGAAAGGTCGGGGCTTTGGTCTGGGATGCTGGCCTGGGCAGTAGGTTAGGAGTGGGTAGATTTGGGATCTGGGTTTCAAAATTGGTGTTGGACCTTGGGTAGGAGTCTAGGGCTGGGGTGGGGATTTCAGTTTCTCTGGGCCTAGGGTGGTAGGCTCAGCCAGGTGGGGTTCAGAATCTGGGACTGGACTCTGGGCTGAAGTGAGAGAGCCTGGGCATCCCAGCCTCAGAGTGGGTGTTTGAACCCAGAGGCTGGTTCCAGTCTTAGGCTGGGGAGCAAGCCAACACTCAAGTGTCCCCCATCATCCCCACTGCAGGCACAGCCACCCTGAACCGGACCACTGATCTCTGCTGGTACTTCGCCAATCTGTGTATCAATGGCCGCTGCCTACCCACCCCTTCCAGCTACTATGAGTGTAACATAGACTACACACAGGACGTCCGAGGGGAGTGCATCAGTAAGCCTCGGAAAGCTGGGTGGGACTCAGCCTGCCTGGCTGGGGCTCAAGGTCCTCTGCCTGCAGACGTGGATGAATGCATCAGCAGCTCCTGCTGCCACAGAGACAGCCTCAACACCCCCAGTTCTCATCACTGCCAGTACCATGAGGGCTATCAGGCCACAGTCACCAAACAGGCATGCATGGGCACAACTAACTATCCACTAGAGAGTGGGGGCAAGGTGGGTGCTGCCTAGGTGTAGCCAGCATCTGTGGTCTGAATTAGTCTGAGGGGGCTAAATGCTGACTGTGTCTACCTCCCCATAGCTGTGGACAAACTAGCTGTCAGCAGTGGCCCCTGTCACCATGGCCACTGTGTCAACACCAAGGGCACCTTCCAGTGTATCTGCAGCACAGGCTTCTAGCTCAGCCTGGATGGCAAGAACTGTGTGAGTGGGTTGAGGGTGAGCAGGTGGGTAGGGAGCCTCTGGGCCCCTTGAGCTGTCATTTAAAGCCATATTTATTCCTGCAGCGTCACCTCCCTCCCTCCCTACAACGGATCCTCAACTCACCCCTCTGTACCCAGCCAGCCTGAGAGCCTTTCTGTCTCTGTCCACTCTGACTCCTCATTCCCTCATTTTTGAGCTTCTTCCGTGATTCCAGGAAGGGCTGTTGACTCGGGCTGAAGCCCATCCTCAACATGTCCTGAAATGGCCCCGGAATCTGGCCTGGGATCATGTTCCCTGTGTGCTGCTGTTGTCATCTGATTTCCATGGTCCTGAGCTTCCGCCAGCCCTTGCTTCCAGTTCATCACCTGGGAGTAGGAGGGGACTGGCATCTCAGTTTCCATGGGGAACATCTCTCCACTGGGGTTCTTTTTAAGAAAACACTGTGGGAAATTGCCCTGTCCATTGGGGGGCATCTTAGTCCCAGACTCTTGCCCAACATCAAGTGACTACCTCTTGGGATGTGGCTTACACTTAGAAATGGCCACTGGCTCCTCTCACTCTGCCCTGCCACCCAGCTGAGTTCCAGACCCTGTGCAGCAGTGGTCTCAGCATCACCCCCAACAGGGGTGAGTGGGGGTGGGTGTGCAAGGTTGTGGTTGGGCATGGTATCAGTTTGCTGGGAGTACTAAGTACCATAGGTTGGGGGTTTCAACACCAGAAATTTGTCCTCATGGTTCTAGAGGCTCGCAGTCCAAGGTCAAGGTGTTAGCAGGGTTGGTACCTCCGGAGCCTGGGAGGCAGAATCTGTTCCTTGCTTTTCTCCTGGCATTTGAGGGTTTGCTGGCATCTTTGGGATCCTCAGCTTATGTCTGTAAAGTCTGTCTCTGCTCCCATCCTCACACAGCATTCTCCCTGTGTGCCTGTCTGTGCCCTGATTCTCCCTTTTATAAGGACACAGTCACATTGGAATGGCTTGGGGATCTACCGTAATGACCTTGTTTTAACTGAATTAGCTCTGTAGAGACCCCACCTCCAGATAAAGTCACATGCTGAGGTCCTGAGGGTGAGGGCTCCAGCATGTGGATTTTGAGGGACATCCCTTAGCCCAGAACAGACAGAAGTGGTGGATATAAAGCTGTGCTTCCTCTCACGTCCCTTGCCCTTCCCCTGGAGGGACCCATGGCTGATCTGCAGCCAGTGGCTCTCAGCCCAAAGTACATTATTTGTACAGTTGTGTGTGTCTCTTCATTTGTTTGCTGAGAGAGGGAGAGAGAGAAACAGTCTGGGCAGAAATAAAAGGATTTAGGAGATGGTAGAATTTTCCACCCACTGTTGGGCCATTGGAGCTGGACAAATGTTCTGCCCCATGTATTCCCCACCCCATCCCCAGTTAAAGACACAGATTATGGTGCCAGATGCCTGGGTACTAATCTCTGCATTACTATTTACTGACTGAGTAACCTTGGGAAAGTCACTTACCTTCTCTGTGCCTCGGTTTCCCTGTCTGTAAAGTGGGGATAGTAATAAGGCCCATTTTAGGAATGTTGCAAGGACCAAATGCATTAATATGCTTGCCACAAACTGGCAAGCACCCTGTACTCTTATGTTTAGGATGTTTTTATTTTTATTGTGTTATAGCTATATAACACCTGTTCCATGGGTTCCAAATTTGGGACAATTTTACACCCCCCACCCACAAAGACTTTTAGCAAAGTCTGGAGAAATGTCGGGGAAGTGCTACTGGCATCTCATGAATGAATGCAGGGGCTGCTGCTCAGCATCCTGTAATAATGCACAGGATGGCCCTGCAGCAAATAATCTACCCAACAATATCTGCAATGCTGAGTAACCCTGGTTTTGAGGGCAATGAGGCAGGGTGTGAGCTGGAGCTCTGAAGCTGGGGACCTGGCTTCTGGAGACCGCCGTGACACACCCTTCCTGCTGTAGACATCAATGAGTGCATCCCTGACCCTGATGTCTGTGCCAAGGGCGTGTAAGAGAACCTGTGGGGCAGTTACTGGTGTATCTGCCACCTGGGCTATGAGCGCACCAGTGAATGTGCCCATAGATGGTGGGCGGACTGCACAGCTCTCACTCTGCTCTCCCACCCTGCCCTGCAGATATGGATGAGTGTGCCCTCAATAATCTCCTGTGTGACAGTGGCACACAGCCCTGGCAGCTACAGCTGCTCCTGCCCTCACGGTTTCAGCTTCCAGCCAGACACAGAGACTTGTGAAGGTACAGGATCCTGGGCATGCTGCTGGGGTGTGTACATGCACAGACATCCACATGCTTTGTGTGGTGTGCACACACAAGCCCACATACTCAGACATATGCTGCATGCTCTGTGTACATAATGTATACACTCATGCTTCCACTGCATGCTGTGTGTACACATGCTCATGCTCGAAGACACATCCGCACACATTTAAACACAATGTATGTGCTCATCCACACACATTTTTTTTAAACTCATACACACTCAAGGACACACACTCAAATACACATACAAGGTCTGCCCAGAAGGTATCCAGCCATGCAATGTGAAAAATAGAGACATTTATTGAAAAAGATACAAGATACAATAAACATTGTACATAGGATGATGACTCCTCAGTCCCCTTCCAAGTAGGCACCTTGGGACCTCACACAGTTCTCTCAGTCACTATCAACTGTCCTGTTGTATTTTCCTGAATCACCAACAGTCTGGAATCTCTTCCATTTCGAAGGTCATTTTAGTTTTGGAAAAAGCCAGAATTTGCAGGATGCCAGATCTGGGCTGTGGTAGGGCTGAGTCACCTGGGTGATACATAGTTTCCACAGAGGAATGTTCAAGCTTAATGCAAAATTTGATGCAGATTCATTACTCACTCAGTCATTTTGAATGTGATGGCCACACAGTACACATGCACATTCAATGGCATCTACTGTCAGGTTACATCAATGTTGGGCATTCTCATTATATTAACAATGGTTGGACTTTTCAGGACAGACGTTGTATACCCACATTTTCTTTTAAAAATTTACTTATTTATTTATTTGTAGAGAGAAAGGGAGTGGAGAAAGAGAAGGAGAGAAACATCAATGCGTGATTTCCTTCCACGTGCTCCCAAATGGAGACCTGGCCCATAACTCAGGCATGCGCCCTGACTGGGAATCAAACCAGTGACCCTTTGGCTGTCAGGCTGGCACTCAATCCACTGAGCCACACCAACCAGGGCCACACACATTTTCACACTCACTTATTCTCATACTTTACACACTTTTATTCACATATACACAGCTACACCTTCAAAGAGATGCACTATGCATGCATTCAGACATATATTCACACATGCCTTGTCTGTTCATGCACATGCATGGATTTGCATGGGTGCATCCCATGCCCCAAGGAGGAGGGGGCCTGGCTTAGGACCCAGATGGGGGCTGTCCTCGCAGACATTGATGAGTGCCTGTCCAGCCCATGTGTGAATGGTGCATGCTGGAACCTGGTTGGCTCTTATGCCTGTGCATGTGTTCCTGGCAGCTAACCGGGGCTGATGGGCACTGTGCACCTAGGTGGGAAGCCCCAGCCCCCAAAAGTTTTGGAGACCCTGTCTCCTGTGTCCTACCTAGGCTGGGCCTCTGTGGTCAGTGTGAGCCCAGTAGGCCAGACAGGGACCCTTACCCTGCAGACATCGCCAAGGGTACCTGCTGGCTGAAGGTCCAGGATAGCAGCTGTGAGGCAAGCCTTCGTGGAACCACTCTGTGGTCTGAGTGCTGTGCCACCCTGGGGGCTGCCTAAGGGAGCCACTGTGAATGCTACAAGATGGGTAATGCCCTGAGAACCCCTCAGTGGGTTCCAGGAGGCCTCCCAGGGTGTCCACTGGGCCTGCCTGGGCACCCATTGAAAGACCTGGGGTAGCACAGGTGACAAGTCTGGATGAAGAGAGTACCCCTGTCCCCATTCCAATTCTCCCATCCACAGACCCTGCCAGTGACCATGGCTTTGCCTGCTTGAAGGGGTTTGCCTGTGAGGGTACTAACTCCCTGCCTCTCTGGGGTCATCCTCCCAGTTGCACTCAGGCAGCTGCATGTTATAAGGGTTGAAGTCTTTGAGATTGGAACTGATCAACACCTTGGTACCCAGATCTTCCCTGTGACTTCCCAGCTCCAGGCTGTCTCTGTCCCTTCCCACCTCCCCAAGAACAACTTTGGAGTCCTGAGCCCAAGTGGGCCCCTAGGAGCCTGTGGCCCTCACCTCTCCTCCTTGCTTGTCACTGCCCGGATATGAATGAGTGTGAGGTCTTTCCCAGGGTCTGTCCCAATGAGCACTGCCACAATACTGCCAGCTCCTTCCCCTGCAAGTGTCCCAAGAGCCTGATGCTGGATGCCATGAGCTAGCTCTGTGTGGGTGAGTCCATGGGCGGTCCTGTTCCAACCACCTGCCCTTTCTTCGGTGCCTCCACCCCAGTGACTGGAGACCCCTCCTAAGAATAGGGGGCACTTAGGAGTTCCTCAAGAGCCCTACATCCTCTGCCCACCTCCTGCAGACATGTCTCAAAGGACATTATTTATTTATTTTTTTGGGGGGCGGGGATTCACCCTCTTCACTTAACTGTCTCTTTAAGGAAGTTCATTGCAAATAGTAAAACCTCAGGGAATGACATTTGCAGCTTTGTTTATTCTTTGTGTTTACCAGGCAAGATTGACTTGAAGGTTTGAGCATGAGGCCCTCAGTGTCCTGGAGGCACACCCTCCCCCTTCATGGCTGTCCCTCAGGTTCAAAGGTGCTGATATAATTTTCCCCTGAATGAAGGTTTCTTGATTTTGTCCCTATCAACACCTGAGCTGTACACTTGGCACAAGCATCTGTCAGCCAGCAAATAGGGCCCTGCATTCTATGTTTTTTCCTCCATCAGCTCAGTAATAGTCTTCTCATCAGCGCCTTGGGGCCCAGTCCATTGTGAGGCAGACCACATGGGTGGCCTTTCTCAAATGTGATTTCCTTATAACCCAAGTTTCAGCCATGCAGCAGGTCTTTGCGTTGACTCCTCTCCCCACAAAATGAGCAAGGAATGAAGTAACTGAGTAAAGTGAAGTAGGGCCACCCTGCACTGAAGTCAAGGTCATTCAGGGCCAGGTGTGATGGGGACATCTGGTCAAATGTAATCGTTAGCCTGGGACCAAGGCACTAGATACAAGAGAACTTAAGGATCCAGAAGCCACAGGATCCCACAGCACTTCTGGATTTTTTTCTAGAAATTCTATGACAGGCTTCATCTTCAAATTGACCCACTTAAACATATGTTCCTTTTGTGAAGAGAGAAAAGTTTTCCTAGACAAATAACTAGCACTTTTTCTTCTAAGAGCCAGAGAGCGAACATATTTAATTTTGTGGGCTATGTAGTGTGTTGCAACTATTTCAGCCCTGCCGTCTGTGTAGCCCAAAAGCAGCTACAGGCCCCTGAAGGTCACCTTTACTAGACTCTTGGCTTACAGACAAAGTCCATTTAATCTGTAAAACTCCCAAAAACTTAAAAAAAATTTTTTTAAATTTTTATTTATTATTTTTAGAGAGAGGGGAAGGGAGAGAGGCAGAGAGGGAGAGAGACACCAATGTATGGTTGCCTTTCACCTGCCTCCAGCTACAAACCTGGCTGGAGACCTGGCTTGCAACCTGGTTATGTGCCCTGGCTGGGGAATTGAACCAGTGACCTTTGGGTTTGCAGCACGGCTCCTTATCCACTGTGCCACCAGCCAGGGGTCCAAAAATTTTATTTACAAAAACAAGTCACTAGCCTCCAGGGCCAAAGCTAGCTGGTTCTTGTCTTAGATACTCCTGTCATGTCTGGTGTTGAGGAAGGATTGCCTGCTGTCAGATTATTGTGGGAGTTTTACAGATTAAAGTACACAGCCTCTGGAGTCAGGTAGCCTAGTTTGAACCTGGCTCTACCTTTAACTATCTAGCTTCAGACAAGCTACCTGACCCTTCTGTGCCTCAGGGTTTTTTTGTTTGTAAAACGGGCATGATAATATTTCATCTTAGTGTTACTTGAGGATTAAATAGATGAGTTTGGAATAGTGTCCATGTAGCAAGTAGCCTAGTGGTAGGAGTTATTGTTATTAGAATGTAGCTGTTAGATCACATTGAATCACAGTGTGAACTGGTTACCACCCTCACTGTCCTCTTGCTCTGGGGGAGGAGGTTTCAGATGGTGCTGCTAAGGAAGGCTGTACCTCCTGTCTGGGAGAAGGTAGTATGGCAGGGCCTGGACAGGTGACTGTCTCTTAGGCAGATGTGCACCTGGAGCAGTGTTTCCTGAGCTGGGGTGAGAATGACTGTGGGGCACCCCTGCCTGTCATGTACCAGATGGACATCTGCTGCTGCTCCATGGGGGCTGCATGGGGGGCCATGTGTGAGGTATGCCCCATACCTGAGTCCCTGGCTTTTGCTAGCCTGTGTCCCTAGGGTCTGGGATTTGCCAACAGGGACTTCCTATCAGGCCAGCCCTTCTATAAAAGTACTTGTGGGCACAGGGTGTCTGGAGGATGGGATGAGGCCACAGCATGATCAAAGGCCTGGAGATAGGAAAGCACAGGATTTGAGCTGTGGGTCAGGGTGGCTCCATAGCATTGGGTGCTTCTGTATCACAGATGTGAATGAGTGCAAAGCCTTCCCTGGCCTCTGCACACATGACACCAGCTGCAACACCACACCATGGGCAGCTTCTGCTGTTCCTGAGGGGGGTGGGGTCTTGACCCTGGATGCCCAGGAAAGAAATTGCACAGCTATGTGCCCACCTCTGCCTTGAGGGGACCACCTGCAGGGATGAGAATCATAAATTGGATATGTAATCAAGGCATGTGTGTTTAGGCACTTCTTGTCATGTCTGTCTGCCTGCTGTGTGCCACAGTGCAGGTTGCCACTATCTTTGGACCTCAGAGACTTTGTCTGTAAGCCAAGGTTCTAGTAAAGGTGACCTCCAGGTGCCTCCTGGCTGGGGAGAAATTCCTGCCCTCCTCCGGTGTGCAGTCCCGGCACCCCACTCACTGCTTTGTTCTGTTTGGCAGCTTGGAGATCCTGGGTAGCCCTGTACATCTACTGTATAGATGCAGAGGCCTCGCCAGAACCCTCTCTCCCCAGACATCGATGAGCGCTGCACCTCTCTTGGCCGCTACAGCCAGGGCACAGGTGTCAACACTCCCGGCTGCAAGTGTTTCCATGGCTATGAGAGTGGCTTCATGCTGATGAAGAGGTGCACAGGTGAGTGGGCAGCCCCCTAGGTAGGACAATGCCTGCAGGGTTTGGGGTTGAGGAGAAGATGGTGGGGTCAGTGCTGTGATGGGTATGGATAGGGTCATGTGTGGGGACAGCTGGGATTCAGAAGGGGGCACAGTGAGTGTGGACATCATGGGACATCATCCTCCAAGGATGTCAGGTCTGGCCTGCAGATTGAGGCATGGGACCGACCCTTCTGGAGGTTTTCCGGGGTGCGCAGAGTATGACAGGTGGAGAAGGCCCAGGAGGAAGGAATCACATTCTCCTTTCAGTTTTTCACGTGCTCCTGCCTGGGAGCTGTGGAAAATTTGGCAGCAGAGAGCTGTTTTCTTGGGCTCATAACCTAATGGAGACAAGATTAGTAAAATAAATCCTCAGAGAAAAGCAAACAGTCACCTTTGGAATCACTTGAAAAGGCCTCATGGTACGGTAAGAGCAGGGACGGAGTTGTCGCATTCTGTGAGTCTCGAGGTTGTGACTGAAGGAGTAGAAGTAAATGAAGTGAAGAGGAACTAGAAAACAGGCCTGAGGAAAGAGCAGAACATGCAACGGCCCTGGACGTGCCTGCTGGATAGGAGGTGAGGATAGAAGGTGAACTTGAGACTGGAATTCAGGGTAGGTGGCGAGGGAGAGGTGAGGCGGGTTGCGGTGTGGGGCGCGCGGCCTGCACTGATGCAGCCTCGCCTGGCTGGGCCTTCCCTTTGTGTCCGCCAGGGGGCGTCTCTCAAAGCCGCCTTCTGCAATTTCAGGAGGATCAGCCCTGGGGGCGTGTGTGTGCCGATGGGGGGCGGTGCTTCTCTTGAGAATTCCAGCCTCCTACCCTTTCTGACTCCTCCCCTCAAGCACCACTCCCTTGGTCGTCAGCGCCCCCACCGTCCAGGCTCCCCGGGCTTCAGCTGGGGTGATGGGGCTGGGAGGCCTCAGGGAGGAGCAGGTAGAGCCACATCATATCTTCCTGTGTCCAAATCTTCACACCTGCTGTCTCCCTCCTTGCCCCCAGATGTGGGCGAGTGAGCGCGGGACCCGCTGCTGTGCTGTGAGGCACCTGCTCCAACACAGACAGGAGCTACGCCTGTCACTGCCCTCCTGGACACGCGCTGCCGGCCAAGACCACTGCCTGTGAGGGTGTGGGTGTGCCAGGTGTGCTCCTGGTGGATCAAGCGTGAGTCATGTGAGAGATCAGGAGTGTGTGTGTGTGTGTGTGTGTGTATCTCTGAGTGTGTAGTCAATGCATGGGTGTGCATGTGTATCCCAGGATGTCTCTGAGTGGTTGCATGTGTGAGATGGGAGCGTATATTCATGTGTATGTCTGTGGATGTGAAAGTGGAAGACCAAGTGTGCAAGCTCAGTTGATAAATGTCTGTGTGTAAAATGTGGCTGAGTGGGTGTGAGGTAGAGTGTGGATTTGTGTGTGTGTGACCTTGCAAATGTGCCTTGTCTGTGTATGTGAACATACCCATATGATTATGAGTTGCATGTGAGTGGTTTTGAGTCTACATGAGTGTGTATCTCTGTATTTTTACATAGCAAGTATGTTTGCCTGTGACTGAGTGTGAAGTGTGTTTGTGAGTCTGTGTAAGTGTGCATGTGGGTGTGTATGTATATCTGGGTGTGGGTGTGTGGCTACCAAGGGCGAGTGTATGAATATGTGAGCGTGTGTATGTGTCCTATGAGTGTCTCTGGGTGTGGGTGTGCTTATACAAGGGTGGAAGTGTTGGTGTGTGAGGTGCATTTGTGTGTGGATGCCAGTAGCATGAGCTCAACATGCATGTTTGTCCGGTGGCTCAGAGTTGTACAGTTGGCAGAGAGGGCCCCTCTCCCATCTGTACATGCTGGATCCCAGCCAGCCATGTGCTGCCCCACCAGATGTGGATGAATGCTCTGTGGGTGATGGACTGTGTCCCCACAGCCAGTGTGTCAATGTCATCGGCACCTTCCAGTACTCCTGCCATGCGGGCTTCTAGAGCACACTTGTCCACCAGAGCTGCAAGGGTGAGACTGCATCCACCGGTCACATGTGGACATCACTGTGCTCACCCCTGATCCCAACCTCAATCCCCTACCCTCAGCTCCAGGTCTCAAATAAGCCACATGCTTGACCCTCTCCCCTGCCCCTGCCCCTCGCCCTCTGCCCAACTCCTGCAGACATCAACAACTGCCTCGCTGGTGACAGAGGGTGTGTTATGCACTGCATTAACACTGAGGGCAGCTACCGGTTCAGCTATGGACTTGGATACTTGATGATCCTGATGGGAGGGTGTGTGTAGGTGGGCCTGTGCAGCCCCTCCCACTGCCTGGGACTGGGAGCCAAAGCAAAGACAGCCAGACAAGCATAGGCCGTTGGCCCTGTGGGTGAGTCACTGGGGCTCCCTCTCCACCCCTGCCTGCCTGCAGCCCAGTCCATGTCCTGCTGCCCCAGATGTGGATGAGTGTGAAGAGAACCTGGATATCTATGATGGTGGCCAGTGTACCAATGTACCAGGGGGTCACCAGTGTTTATTTATGACAGCTTCACGGCCATGCTGAACATGAGGGCATGTGTTGGTGAGGAGCCAGGACAGTGAGGTTAAGGAGGCAGTGTCAAAACTCACACTGTAAGCCTTCCTCGAAGTGGGCAAGACAGAGACCAGGCCGCATCCCTGTCACATACAGGCAAGGCAGAGCAGGTTTTGCAGCAGGGCTTGATGGTCTGTTCATGGCCCTATGTACCCTGGCTCCAAAGCCAGCAGATATTACTCATAGCTACAGAACCCCTGAACCTTGTTTCTTTGAAGGTGGCAAACACAATGTCCATGGGCCAAATCCGGCCCTCCATCTGAATGTATGAAGATGGTATGTGACATGCCGGTGTCTAAGGTTATTTAACAATATGTTCAGCCTGGTTGCCCTCAAAGGGCTGATTGTGATGGTAATATTGTATAAATGTAACTACTGCTTAACAGTTGAGGAGTTGTTAAGGAGTAGTTACATCTGTATAGTCCTAAAATTACATTTCACCCTTTGAAGGCAACCGTGAGGTGAGATTGGTGTGGTCCCCTGTGAAAATGAGTTTGACACCCCTGTTTTGAAGTATCTTTGATGAACACACACTATATCCAGCACAGTGTGCCCTGTTCCTAGGGTTGTATTTTGCAACTGCTGCTGGCTGAGGGGTTTTATGCAGAGGATTGGTCAGCAAGATGGAAAGACACTCAGAACTGTTCTTTGAGCCCATATAGAGATTCTGGGCTATTTGGGCTGTGTTCACTGTTTTCTCCTGGCTGCAAGCCACTAGGCTGGGAGTGAGGTGTACTGGGTGCCCCACCAGGACAGAGCTGAGGGCTAGCTGGGGAATTTCCAAGAAGAAAAATGTAATTGCTTCCCAAGAGGACATGCCCAGCCCAGTGCAGCTTAAAGGGTTCCAGATCACAGAAGTCTTCAGGAACCACTTAAGAAAAGGGCCCTGGGACCAAAGATATTTAGGGGATGCTGCTTTTCTTCCAGATCCACACTGGCATAAAGGCTCTGAAAAGGTCTGCAGGAGCAAATTTTGTTAGCGTTGTTTAACTCGGTGTTCTCTAAATGTGTTTGGCCATAAATCCTTTTGCAATCACATGTCCACTGTTCTCAGTAAAACACTGATGAAACACAGCAGCATCAAATCCATGCTTTATGGAACAGGTGCAAGCTCCCCCCTCCTAGAGATGGGCACAGGGAACCTCGACATGGGGTGTCTGTGTGGCACGACCTTCGTCAGTGCTAATGCACCCCCCGCCCATGCTTATCTACTTCCTCTCCCGCCATCCTGCAGAAGTGAACGAGTGTGACCTGAACCCCCACATCTGCCTCCATGGGAACCGTGAAAACACAAGGGGTTCTTTCATCTGCTGCTACCGGCTGGGTTACATCATCAGGACGGGGGCCACTGGATGCTCCGGTGAGCGGGCATCAGCAGAGCCAGTGGAGGTGGCTCTGAGGGGCTAGCTTAGGGGTCATGGGAGCCTCCCTGTCCCTTGAGGAAGAGTATGATCTCATTCTTAGAGATTCTGCTGGTGGGGCTTGTTCAGGTAGGAGCAGGACCCAGTTAAGTGCCCCTGGGGCTTCCCTTAACAAATAGCTCAGTGGGGGGAGCCCTGAACCCCAAAGTGTCCACAGCAGCCCTCCCATAGTATGCAAACCTGATGCTTTTCAGGGATACAGGGACCAGCATTTTGGCCTTTCAACAGCTTCTGTTTGAGCTGCATAGGCTGCTGTAATCCATTATTGCTAACGTGGGGCCTAAGAGCCACCAGAATTTATTCTCTATCTAGAACAACAGTTCTGAGGCCTCTGAAGTCTGAAATCATGATGCTGGTGGGGTTGTTCCTTCTTGGGGGCTCAGAGAGAGAATCTGTCCCTGCCTCTCCTGGCTTCTGGTGGTGGCCATCAGTCATTTGTGTCCTTTGTCTTGTAAATGCACCACTGCAATATCTGTGTCTGTTATCACATGGCATTCTCTCTGTCTCCAAATTTCTCTCCTTTCAAAGGACACCATCATCCTGTCATAACGGATGACCTTATCTTAACTTGGTCACATCTGAATAGACCCTGTTTCCAAATAAGGTCCCTTTACCAAAAGTCAGGACTTAAACATATCTTTTGGGGGAACACAAGGCCTACCTGTTATAATTATGCAAGTATTTTAACAAGTGCCAGAATCAAACATTACATGGCAGAGCATCAAATCCATGACTTCTTAGAGACTTGGTGTTGACATAACCTTTTCTGTTAAAATATATTCATGTAGATAAAAAATGGGAGATGGTGGGGAGAAATGTTCAGTAAATAGGATCTCACTTGGGTAGTGTATGAGTGTTGCAGAGAATGTCAAGATAATGCAGAGTTGCTGGTGTAGAAGGGTGTCCTGCTTTAGAGAGGGAATGTACTTTGGGACAGTTACTTTTTTTTTTTTTTTTTTTTTTTTTGTCTATTATCCCTGCTTTTCTACCTTTTTCCCACCTCCACCCAGCCCCAGCACCTCTACTTAAAAATTTTTTTTTCCAATTACAGTTGATATACAATATTATATTTGTTCAGATCTACTTAAGGACAGTTAATCTTCAGGTCTACTTAAGTCTCTCATGCTGCTGTTTTAGATTCTAAGGGCTGCTGGGCATCATGCCTGTCAGGGTTGGGGTCTTCTTTGCTCTGGGTGAAGATGGATGCTCCTGCAGCAGTGAGGATGTATCTGGTTCAGCACAGTACTAAGGGGTCCTCACTCTTCTCCTACCATGCACTGAGTCTCCCCACTCTGCACCCAAAGCCCTGTTTCTATGAGGCCCCAGCCTTGTGGGGGTTCTCTGTCCCTCACCTGGTCCTGCCCATCCTGTAACTGGGTTTCTGTCCTTTCAGATGTGGACAAGTGTGAACTAGGAGGACATAGCTGTGATGTTCATGCCTCCTGCCTCAACCTTCTTGGCAGTTTCAGCTGCAGGTGCCAGCAGGCTGGGCAAGGGATAGTTCCAAATACCATGGTGAGTGCCTGGGCAAGGGTTCTGGGCAGGGAGCTGAGTGAGGTTGGGGGCAGGGCTCAGGAGTGCCCATGAGGGCTGGCCAGGGCCATGGTTGGAGGGGTCTGCCTCCTGCAGCCCCTAATGCACACACCTGGGAGCTGTGGCCCTGTGTCCTGCAGACCTGGACGAATGTGCCCTCCAGGAGCACAGGTGCAGCCTGAACTCTGACTGCCTCACAGGTGCAGCCTGAACTCTGACTGCCTCAATGCTTCTGACTCCTACCACTGTGCCTGCCACCTGGGCTTTGCTGGGAAGGCTTCTTCTGTAAAGGTGAGTTCTCTGGAGGGTGGAAGGCAGGAGGTGCCTGAGAGGGCAGCCATGGTGCTGTGGTGACCACCATGGTAAGTTGGTTTCCTGACTCACATCAACCCCCATGGCTCAGTGGGTGCTGGAGAAGATGTACCTCCAGCCAGTGTGGCTATAAGCCAAATCCAGTCACTTAGGGCAGTCTTCCCACCCTTCCCCCACCCCCTGTCCCTGGTTCTGAATGCATGGAGTCTTCTGGAAATGGGGATCGGGAAACACCTGTTTAATCCTAGTGATCCACCACCTTGGACCCTGAGTGTGTAGGTCTCCTGTCTGCCCCTCAGCTGGAATCCCAGGGACCAGTTCCCTATGTACTTTCTTCCTGACCCTGATTTGGTCACCTGCCGACCCAGTTGGGGGTCTAAAGTCCCAGTGCTACTGCAACCTCAAGTGACAGTGAAGGGTTCGAGTGACCAGGGCCATCTATCTGCCCACCCTGTTTAAGCTCTGGCCTGCTGACCCCAGCCCTCTGCCTCCAGGGCCCTGCAGACAGGGACATGTGTGTGGAGGAGGCAGGCTTCTGTGAGGATGACCAGTGCCTTAACACCCCTGGTGGGTACCTCTGCCAATGTAAGGTGGGCTTTAGCCCCAAAGAGGACCACCACATCTGCCAGGGTGAGGCCTGGGCTGCTGGGGCTGAGATAGAGCAGGTGGGTCCCCACCAGCTGGCCAGGCTGACCTGGGACCCCCACAGATGTGGATAAGTGTGTTCGGGAGCTGTGAGAACCTGCCTGGAATGTTCTGCTACATCAATGATAAGAGCTATGAGCTGGACCATGGTGGCAGCAACTGCACAGATATGGGGCCAGTGGGGTGGGGGTAGGGAGGCACAGGAAGGACTGGGGCATATGGTTCTCTCCTTCACTGCCCCCAGATCTGTTCTAGATGTCTTCTCCTCATGTAGTCTTTGTCTAATTGTTCCCTGTTCCCATTGACCTTTGTTGTCATCTATCATCCCCTGAATAAATGCAGTAACTGAATGAATGAAGGCAAGCTCCCACCACCAAGCTGTCCAAATAGTCTCCCAACTGTGTTTAAAACTCTGGCCAGGTGGCTCAGTTGGTTGAAGCATTGTGCTGTGCACTAGAAAGGTTGCAGGTTTGATTCCCAGCTAAGGCACATAACTAGGTTGCAGGTTCAATCCCCAGTCATGGCATGTATGAGAAGCAACCAATTGATATATCTCTCCCACATCAAGGTTTCTTTTGATCTCTAAAATTAATAAACATATCCTTGGGTGAGGATTAAAAAAAAATAGTATCGGCAAAATTTTTTAGTAAAGGGCCAGCTAGTAAAATATTTTTGATTCTGTGGCCCATATAGTCTGTCACAGATGTTCAACTCTGCTATTGTAGCTTGAAAGCTGACAGGTAATTAAATGAGTGTGGCTGTATACCAATAAAACTTTACACAAAAAGCAGGGGGTTGGATTTGGCCCACAGGTTGTAGTCTGCCAATGCCTAGTTTGAAAGCATGTTTTAAATGTTGGTTACAGGTCAGGGCAGACACCGAGGCTCTCACCTTGGCTTTCTTCCCAAGGGACAACAGGGGCCACAGCCCAGCCCCCAATATCCAAGGCTTCAGTTTCCCAGGAAGAAGGTGGCAGTGACATGGGCTGAGGGAAGGCCTGCTGCTGACAGTGCCCCGCTCCACAGATGTTAACGAGTGTGCAGACCCAGACAACTGCATCAACGGCCTGTGTATCAACACCCCTGGCAGCAACCTCTGAAGCTGCTTCCAAGATTTTGAACTGAACCCTAGTTGGGTGGGCTGTGTAGGTGAATACCTGCTCTGCTCCAGCTTTGAGGCTGGGCAGGATTACGGCCTGGTCACCCCGGCCTGTCAGCCTGGTGAATTCACCTGGTCTTGACAAAAAGGACCTTGCTGGACCCTGACCATAGTGATCGTCCATGTTGCCTGTTGAGATAGAGCCTTCTGCTCTACACACACACACACACACACACACACACACACGTCTTGCCTGCTTAGCCCCTGAATGATTTTTTCTTCAGAAACACACATCTGATACACACATGTACATATACAGAGACACACAGTCACACACAGTCACACACAGGTGCAAGCACACACATGTACCATCTCTCCTCTGTAACTGCTAACTATCCCTCTACCTGTTCAGACACCGGGGTTGGAAACTGTTTCCTTGGTGTGCACTACTGAGGGGATGATGGCATTTCCTGCAGTGCTGAGGTTGGGGTTGGTGTCATCCATGCATCCTGCTCTTGCTCACTGGGCTGGGCCTGGGATGACCCCTGCGATCTGTGTTCTATGGCCAACACCAGTGAGCCCCAGAAGGAGAGGGATAGGCGAGTACTGTGGCCTGAGCCACAGAGACCTAGTCCCAGTCCCTGCCTCCCCAGAAAGTAGAGAATCATCGCTGCTAACTGAGGGATATTAGGAACCAGACAGGGGGTGCTTCACCTGAGTATACAGCATATTCTTGGCAGTTCATTATCTAGGCCTCTGTGTAAGGTATTTTCCTGCAAATTCTCCTCTGTATGTTTATAGTCATTCATGGACTCAGCCAGTCAGCAAATGTTGACTACTTGGCTACCATCTTCAAACATTGAGAGTTCCCCTGTGTTGGGGTTCCATGAGCTAGGGACCCAGGAAATGATAAGCCACAACGGCTATACAGTGTTCCTCACCTATATACCCCAAGGTAAAAAAATTTAAACACTGTGTGAAAACTGGAATGAGTGGATAGAAATATCTGCAATAAGAAAACTTGAGCAAAATGGTTAATTTATATAATGACCTACAAATCAGTCTTTGAGTCTGTGAAAACAGGAAAATTCTTATTCTCCTGATATTTACTAAAATTGTATTTCTATATTTCTGCAACACTTTTTGTACCTGCTTAAGTATATTATATGCCTACTGCTTGATAGATTTTGGTTTCAGTTAAATAATACTAGAAGGGGAAAGTTAAGGGGTTAAATAGTGGCAGCTATTTTCTGGAGAGATCTGGGAGTGAAGAGTGCCCCCACTTTCTGCTCTGAGGCTTGACTCGAGAAAGAGAGAAAAGTTTTATTTTTGGTGCTTACTGTACTCCTTGAGTGTGTGTAAAGGTGGGCTGTTTGAATTACCAGACATCTTTGGCAATGCAATGCTTTGGCTAGCGAAAGACTAAGAGAAAAAGCTAATCTTGCTACGGATGGATTACCTGTACTTCTTTTTTTGCTGTTGGTGAAATAAATAGCTTTGATTGAAACTGGACCCTTTTTTGTTTTGTTTTGTTTTGTTTTGTTTTTGAAGATTTTAAGGCTTACATAAGTTTCTCTCCCACAAGGAGTTGGGGAGGGAGAGAAAGGATGGTACTTTCCCCTCTCCCCCTTAGGGAGGCAAGCATCCTGCTGTTTCTGAAAGGAGTTTGGGTAGCATGTTAACTTCTTCACTGCCACTTCCAGGACCTAGCAACTTCTAGGTTTAGAAATAACAATATTTTAAAGACTTTACATGTTTGCTTTTCCTCTTTATTTCTTTCCTACTTCTATTTTTCTTTTTGAGTTACTTACCGTAATGTTCTTTCTTCCTTTGCCACAAATGAATGTGGCATATTAACCTTTTGCAACTTACATAGTCATTTATGCAGAACACAATATTTTTAAATAAATGGAGATGAGTTTTCTTCATTAGGCAACTGAAAAAAACTTTACCTTATTAGAATTATGAATGGCAGCATATTAGAATTTTGTAGTGTTTTCTTATTTGACAAAAGCTTTCCAAGTATTTGTTTTTAATTTTTAATTTAATTTTATTGTTGTATTACATCCATCCCCTTTTTACTCCCCTCTGTCCCCTTCCCCACCCACCCACTCCCCTACATAGTCAATCCCACTTGTTGTCCATGTCCATGGTTCTTCCATACTAGTTCCTTGATTAAACTGCTCCCCTTCTTTGCCTCCTCCTTCCCCCTCCCCCTGCCCACTAAAGGTCTATTCATTGAATTCATGTATCTGACTATGTTTTGCTTGTTGTTTGTTTTGTTCATTATTGTCCTGTAATGGGTGAGATCATATGGTATTTGTCCTTCCCTGACTGACTTATTTCACTAAGCATAATACTCTCCAGCTCCATCCATATTGTTGCAAAAGTTAGAAGTTCCTTCTTTCTTTCTGCTGTGTAGTATTCCATTGTGTAAATGTACCAAAGTTTTTTTGATCCAATCATCCACTGATGGGCACTTGGGCTGTTTCCAGCACTTGGCTATTGTAAATAATACTGTTATGAACATATGGGCACATAGGTTCTTCTGAATTGGTGTTTCAGAGTTCTTTGGGTATAGTCCCAGTAGTAGAATTGCTGGATCAAAAGGCAGTTCCATTTTTAGTTTTTTGAGGAAACTCCATACTGTTTTCCATAGTGGCTGCACCAGCCTGTATTCCCACCAACAGTGCACGAGGGTTCCTTTTTCCCCACATCCTTGACAATACTTGTTGTTTGTTGATTTGTTGGTGATTGCCATTCTGACAGGTGTGAGGTGGTATCTTATTGTAGTTTTAATTTGCATCTCTCTGATGACTAATGCTGTTGAGCATTCTTTCATATGCCTTTGGGCCCTTTGTATGTCTTCCTCAGAGAGGTGTCTGTTCAGGTCCTTTGCCCATTTTTTTTTTTTTTTTAAGATTTTATTTATTATTTTTAGAGAGAGAGGAAGGAAGAGAGGCAGAGAGGGAAAGAAGAATCAATGTATGGTTGCCTTTCACCTGCCTCCAGCTACGGACCTGGCTGGAGACCTGGCTTGCAACCTGGTTATGTGCCCTGGCTGGGAATCGAACCAGTGACCTTTGGGTTTGCAGGCTGGCGCCTTATCCACTGTGCCACCAGCCAGGGCTCTTTGCCCATTTTTTAATTGGGCTATCTGTCTCCCTGGTGTTGAATCACATTAGTTCTTTATATATTTTGGATATCAAACCCTTGTCTGAGGTAACATTGGCAATTATGTTTTCCCGTACAGTTAGTTCCCTTTGAATTTTGCTGGTGTTTTCTTTAGCTGGACAGAAACTTTCCAGTTTGATATAGTCCCATTTGTTTACTTGTTCTTTTATTTCCTTTGCCCTTGGAGAAGTATCAGTAAACATATTTCTGCATAGGATATCTAAAAATTAACTGCCTATATTTTTCTCCAGGACCTTATGGTGACACTGCTTGTGTTTAAGTCCTTTATCCATCTTGAGTTTATTCTGGTGCATGGTGTAAGTTGGTGGTCTAGTTTTATTTTTTTGCATGTCCCTGTCCAGTTCTTCCAACACCACTTGTTGAAGAGACTGTTTTTACTCCATTTTATGTTCCTTCTTACTTAGTCAAATATTAATTATCCACAGAGTCCTGGATTTATTTCTGGGCTCTCTATTCTGTTCCATTGATCTATATGTCTATTCTTATGCCAGTACCAGACTGTTTTGATAACAGTTGCCTCGTAGTATTGTTTGAAGTCCGGTATTGTGATTCCTCCTACCTTGTTCTTCTTTCTCAATATTACTGTGTCTATTTGTGGGCATTTTTGGCTCCATATAAATTTTTGAAGTATTTTTTCTATCTCTGTGAAGTATGTCATTGGTATAGCTTTCCATGTATTTTTAATGCATTTAATATGCCTAATTAAATAAATTATTGAGACATTTCAAGGTGACTTTGAAATATCTCAAGGCAGAAGGAAAAGTCCTTTAAATTTCGAACCTTGGAAATTTTGTCAACCAAGGAAAGGAATATGCACTGCAATTTAAAATTTTGGCCTTTAGGCAGACAAAGGCAAAATCCTTTTACAACCTTTTTAATTCTCCTGTGCATGCCACCTCCCATAGGCAACTTTGTTGAGGGTGTTTTGTTAAAAAGCGAAAGCAGCGGTGGCCTCAATTGGTGGCTTGGGTTCTTCCCCTTCTACCTTAGTGGCCTAGGCTCTGCTGCCTTTTCCCAGGGCAGAAAGTGCCTGCAAGGGTAGAGAGGGTGCTCCTTCTGGCTACCCAATGCTAGAGCAAGATGCTGAGTCCCTATCTGCCAGAGGCTGGGCTCCCTGAACTTCCCTCTTCAGTGGAGGTGGCAGAGGTGGCAGTGGCCTTTAGGTTTTTGTTTCCATTTTAATTTCTCCCAGACGTTTGAGTTTAAAGACCCCTTGTCAGGAAACCAAGGGCAATGATTCTTAACTTTTAGGAGAGTAATTAAAATTTTGTCTTCCACCTTATATCCTTAGTACTTCAGCAGTTGCTGAACCTCTTGGATATAGATGTCCTGTTCCTTCAGAAGTCTGCTTTCCATGTTTTCTTTGGTGTCAAAAATGTAGTAGAAAGACTAGGTTCAGTTTCAAAATTCCGGATTCCTTTCTCCGCTAAACTCAACTAGGGTTTAATGTTGTGGGCACAAATGTGCTGCTTGTAGGGAGCGGCTTCCAAGAGAATTACCCTTTGGTCATCCCATTCCCTCTTACATATCTCTGGCGCTATCCCGGGCACACATGCAGTACCCGGGAGGGCTCCAGGAGCTAGATGGCCAATCCTTATGTGCTCCTTCCTCGGTGAGCCAGAAATGGATTACTGGTGAGGCAGGAGTCCTTATGAGGCCCCTATGCGTCTCAGGGATTGACCCTAGACACCTTCGCAAGACCCTGGCTCATGAAGGGGGGCCTGGTTGCCCTAGTCAAAGGGAGGAAATGCCTTTTATATTTGGAACCCAACCAGAGTCAGGCACTCATGTCAGTAACTTACCTAAAGTTCTTAAGTGGGGAGAAATAAAAATGGTGGGTTATGGGAGGGGAGAAATGAAACTGAAACACCTGAAATGTCAGCTGGAGACATTTCCCTTGTCTGTGAGCACAACTAACAGATTTACCACATGGGTACTGGGTACTGCTATCCCTTTCTTTACCTCAGGATGAAGGATGAAGGTGCCTCTTTCTCTCTCTGTCTCTGTCTCTCTGTCTCTGTCTCTCTCTCTCCAATGTGGCTGTGCTCTCTGCTTGGCTTGTAGCCTTCTTGCATGGGTGAAGCCCAAAGGGATGTCCTTTGAGACCCATGTTTGGGCACTAGAAATGTGAGGGACCCCATTCAGTGGAGATCCCTTGGTGCAATGGATGAAACAAATACTTCCCAGGCAGTTTGTGCTAAGGAAAAGAAGGTTGGACAGTGTCTGATTGACAGAGGTCTTGTCACCTTCAAAGGTTTTTATTAATCTCACAAGGTTGGGGGATGCACGTACACGCTACAGTTCATTACCACAAAAGAATATCCCAAAGGAAGGGGTTTATTAAGTTTAGATAAGGTGATGCCAAGAATTCCAGGTGGTTAATACCTGGTTAATACCTAAATAATTATAGTGAGGGTGAAGGTTTTAACATTTACTGTGAATACAGTAATTAAGCTTAGGAAGTTTAGGTTATAGGCACATACTTAAAAGGACTGGTGGAACATTTTCAAGGCCAGATTCTTACCCAAGGGCCCCTTGGAGCATCGAGGCCTGTATACACTCAGCTTTGTCAGGTCTTACAGGCCTGGCCTGGTCTGCATAGCACTCCATGCCCCAATGCTTTCCCAGGGAGACCCCAACATCTGTGAGCATCTTTATCACCAGTGTTTTGAATTCTGCATCTGTTAAGTTGATAATCTCCTCATCACTTAGTTCTCCTACTGGAACCTTGATCTGTTCCCTCATGTGGGCCCTACTTCTCTGTCTCCTCAACTTGACAGACTCCTATATTTGCCTTTGTGTCTTAGATAGAGCTGTCCCATCTGTTACATTGTAAGGGACAGAGTCTTAAGTATTCCTCAGTGCTGGGTGACCCATTTCACCAAGTGGTGGTGCTGTATGTTGGGGAGGGGGTTGAAAGGGAACTATGCTGCTTTGCTCAGCACTTGTCCCTTTTCCAGGCACTTCTGCTCCCTGTACAAGACTGGTGCCTCTCTAGCTATTGCCGTGGTTGTGGTTCCCATAGTGGGTGGGTCTTGGATGTTTTAGGACTGGGGGCCCTCTAAACAAATGTACTGTGCTGAGAGGTCGGCAGTTTTTGCCTCCGCCCCAACCCCCTGACTGGTTTTCAGTCAGAAGTAATGAGACTTTATTTTCCCTAGCACTGGAACTGTGAACCACACAGGAAACACTCCTCAGGTTTCCCTCTACTTTTTTCAATGCGTGACTGCACTCTCCACCCGCTGGCACAGCCACCACCTCTGTCACTACACTGCATCTTCTCCACCCTGTCGCCACCCCTCCTACTTGTCTGGATGAGTATTTCTTCTTTATACTGTTGTTTGTTGGATTTCCATGCAGCTCATTTTTCTGGAGCTTCTAGTTGTCTGCAGTTTTAAGATAGTTGTATTCTTAGTTGTGGAGGGAGATGCAACATCTCCATCTTGGCTGGAAGTCTCTATATACATATTCTTGATGTAAGATTTTTGTCAGATATATGATTTACAAATGGTTTCTATCATTCTGTGTTTGTATTTTCACTTCTTGATAGTGTCCCTATCATGCATGCAGTTTTTTTTTTAATATATTTTATTTATTATTTCCAGAGAGAGAGGAAGGGAGAGAAGCAGAGAGGGAGAGAAACATGAGAAACATCAATATATGGTTGCCTTTCACCTGCCTCCAGCTGGGGATTTGGCTGGAGACCTGGCTTGCAACCGGAGTTTTTAATCTTGACAAAGGTCAGTTTACCTGGCTTGTGTTTGTTTCTGTTTTTGTTTGTTTGTTTTTAACTTGTGCTTTTGGAGTCATATCTAAGAATACATTCCTAAGTACAAAGTCTTTAAGATTTATCCTTGAGCTTTCTTCTTAGAGTTTTATAGTTTAAGTTCTTATATTTAGTTCTATCTATGTTGAATTGATTTTTGTATATGGTGTGAGGCAGTGGTAACTTCATTCTTTTGCATTTGGAAATCTAGTTGTCCCAGCACCATTTGTTGAAGAGGCTCTCCTTTTCCCATTGAATTGGCTTGTGGAAATCAGTTGTTTGTAGACATATGAGTTTATTTCTGGACTCTAATTTTTTTCTCATTGACTTACAGGTCTTTCCTTATGACAGTACCCCACTATTTTGCTTATTGTAACTTTGTTTTTCTTTTTCCAAGATTGTTTTGGCTATCAGCAGCCCTTGCAATTTCATATGAGTTGTAGGATCAGCTTTTCTATTTCCTGGAGGAAGGTCCTTGGGATTTTGGGGGCAATTGCACTGAATTTTTAAATAGCTTTGGGGAGTACTGCCAACTTGATAATAATAAGTCTTCTAATCTTGTACACAAGGTGTCTTTTCATTTGTGGAGGTCTTCTCCAATTTTTCAGTAATGTTTTGTAGTTTTTAGTGTATAAGTCTTTTACCTCTTTGGTTAAATTTATTGGTGATATATGGAGATACAAGTGATCTTTGTGTGTTGCTCTCATGTTCTGTAATTATACTAACTTCCTTTATTAGCTCTAATAGCTTTTACTTTGTGGATTCTTTAGGAATTCCTATGTATCAGAGCTCCCAATTATAGTAAGTTTTGACTAGATTCCAGAGTCCTGCAAGAGGTGGTTGTCATCTCTTTGTCAGTTCACTAATTGTTTTCATGGGGAAATGGAGTTCTGGTGTCCCTGCTCAGCTATTTTTGGTGACATTCCCCTCTAGCCTGCTAATATTACCACATCTGTTTTTGTGCAGCCCACCAGTTAAGAATACCTTTTTTACATTTGTTAAATAGTTGAAAAATTCAAAAGAAGAATACTATTTTGTGACACGTGAAAATTACATGAAATTCACATTTTGGTGCCCATACATCAAGATTTATTGGAGCCCAGTCATGCTAACCTGTTGACCTATTGCCTGTGACTGCCTGCACATTACAGTGCTGTGAATGACTGTCAGAGACCATTGCTTTGCTTGTGAAACAGAAAATAATTTAGTATCTACCCTTTACAGAACAGTATGCTACTTCATACAGAACAGTATGCTACTATGCTACAGACCAGAGGATTAATCAGATTGAGAATCAATTTAAGTTTTATAACCTAAAATAAAAAGCCTTCCAAAGTGAGAAGCAACAAGCATTTATGTGGGATAAAAAAGAAAAGCCATTCAGGATTCAGGCAGAAGGCCCAACAGTGTTTCAATAAGGAGACAAATGCGAGGGTTATTTATGAGGGAAAAAAAGGGCACAATTAAACCTATAAATGGAAGGCATTTCTAATGGTGCAGATAAGCTAACATAGGGGTGCTAATTCTAAACAATGTTTTAAATTTTCAGTCCAGTAGTCATCATACTTGCAAACAATTCCTTGGGACACATGGTTGCTTTAGGCCCTGTCCAAAGGTTACTCTGCCCCATTTTAATCTTCCAAACATAAGATATGCAAGGCAGTTCCTTTGGGATGGCAGCTCCAGCTCCATTTTAATGTGAATCTGAATCTGTTTATATTATTTTTTGACACAAGAATACTTTATTCATGGGTCTCTTGCTTCCTGTCACATTGCATTAGGAAGCACGTGATTGCCCCACCCCACTCTTGGTGATAATATAATTAACTCATGGGCTTGGACCATATTTTTTTCTAAACAATAGCAGATTAGGCCCTGGCAGGCTAGCTCAGATGGTTAGGGCATCATCCCCATACACCAAGGTTGCAGGTTCAATCCTCAATTACGGAGCATACAAGAATCAACCAATGATTATATAAATAAGTGGAACAACAAAGTAATACGTGTCTCTCTCTTCCTCCTCTCTGTCTCCTCCCCCTTTCCTTGCTCTCTAAAAGCAATAAAAAATAGTAGTGGTATCATAGTAATTTTTTTTCACTTCACATCATGTTGTATCTTTCTACATCACTAAAATGTCTGCATTTGAGCTTACCTTGACATCAAATGCAGGCTGATAATGAAGCAGCTCCACCAGCCCTGGTGTGGGATGTTATCCCCATAGAGCCTGATGCCACCCTTCTCCCTCATAGACATAGACAAATGCTTCAAGCACTCAGCCATCTGTGCCCAGGCACCAACACTCTGGGGAACTACATGTGTGTCTACCCTGCAGAGCACCTGCAAGTCAACTGTGGCCTCAACTGGCTGGGTATGAAGTATGACACCAGGGGAAGCAGCACTGGTGTGTGGGAGAATCTTCTGGGAGTCTGCAAGCCTTGGGAGAGTGTGAACAGATGTGCTAGGGGAGGAGAGAAAGGGAGGGTGAGTGTGTTTGAGGTGCTGGTTTACAGAGGTGAACAAGGCTGCAGAGGCCTGGGCTGCCAAAATGGTTGTCCAGGTTGTGCACTGCCCAACAAAGGCTCAAATGTGAATGGCCCTCCTAAATGAGCTATGGTAGAGCTATCAAGCCAATAATTTTCAAATGGACTTTTGAATGAGTTCCTGTTGGTCTTGTTCTCTCTTCCTCTGGCGCTGGTAGCTCTTCTCTCTAACCCAGCTGCATACACAAGGAAGAGCCTCTGCTTTTGACATTATAACAGCATGTGTTGAAATGAGCTGGCTTTTAACATGACCCAGAATATATGTTGCTGCTCCTACAACATCGGCCAGGCCTGAAATAGACCCTGCCCAGCCTGTCCCACCCCTGCCAGCCATGAGTGCCCCTCTCCTACCATCTCTCCAGCCTGGAGCTTTTTAGTGCCTTAAAGTGGAACACCTCACTTCAGGCTCCCTGTGAGTCTACATTATTCTGATGAGAATTGAGGAATGGAAGTTGCATTCTAGTGTATGGAAACCAATGTTTTTACGATAGGTGAGGCTTTCATTTGTAGTAAAAGACCTTGAAAACTCACAGACTACTGATCAGTGCCAGGTCATAAAACCCAGCTGGTTAGAACAACCAGGGGAAGTTCTGGGGAGGATTGCTGAATAAGTGGATCAGGGTGAAGAAAGATGTTCAAGACAGGGAACAGCAGGGTCAAAGGCCTGGAGGCAGACTGAGCAGTAAACCATTTTGGAAGCTGGAATGAAACCTATTAGAATGATCTAACACCCAGCCAGGTAACAGAAAGAGCTGCAGGAATAAAAGAGGGCAACTAGAGGGTTACAGTTATATTAGTACTAATGGACTAGATATTTGTGTCCCCACTTAAAAAGGTGATTAGGTTACAAGGGTAGGGCCCCCCTGAATGAGATAAGTGCCCTTATAAGAAAAGTCAGAGAGATAGCCCTAGCTGGTGTAGCTCAGTGGAACGATGCTGGCCTGTAAACCCAAAGGTCACTGGTTCCCCAGTCAGGGCACATAACCAGGTTGCAAGCCAGGTCTCCAGCCAGCTCTGTGGCTGGAGGCAGGTGAAAGGCAACCATACATTGATGCTTCTCTTCCTTTCTTCCTGCCTCCATGCCCTTCTCTCTGAAAATTATGAATAAAATCTTAAAAAAAAAAAAAAAAAAAGAGAGAGAGAGAGTTTCTCTATAATGTGAGGACATAGCAAGAAGTGGCCATCTGCAAACTAGGAAGAGTGCCCTCACTGGATACTGAATCTGCTGGTGTCTTCCCAGCCTCCAGAACTGTAAGAAATAAATATCTGCTGTTTAAGCCACCCAGTTAGTGATATTTTGTAATAGCATCCCAAACAGACTGAGACTATTTATTTCCTAGGGCTTCAGTAATAAGATACCACAAACTAGATGGTTTAAAGAACCCAGAAATTTATTCTCTCACAGTTCTGGAGGCCAAAAATCAGGCGTTGGCAGAGACATGCTCCCTTCAGAGACTCAGGGAAGAAAGCCTCCTTGTGTCTTCCAGCTTCTGTGGCTCCAGGTGTTTCTGTACTAACTTGACTTATAGCTGCATCACCCTGCATCTCATGTAGCGTCTCCCTGAATTGCTGTACAAGGTCTGTCCTGAAAGTATTGGCCACACAAACTTTTAATTATATTGACATTGGCTAAATATTCGTATATCTCTCCTTTTCTTGTAAGGACACCAGTCATTGCATTTAGGGTCCACCATAATCCAAGATCAGCTCATCTTAATTTTATTGTATCTGTAAAGATCCTATTTCCAAGAAAAGTCCCATTCAGAGGTTGTGAGTGGACATGAACTTGGGATAGGGTTTTTGTTCTAGTGGAGTGCAATGGGAAGAGGTCATTACTGGGCATCAATGGGTGCTACTGGGCCCTGTCCTGGGTTCTGGGAATCAAGAATAATGCAGACCCAAGCTGTGCAGTCTGGAAGGAAGTTGCAAACAGCCACGAGACTGTCAAGACAGGTCAAATGTCACTCATGAGTGGCATACTGAAACTTAGGTACTGGCCTGGATCTTGTGTGAACCTGAATCTGAGGTGCAGGTGTAATGATAGGAGGCAGAAGTCCACACCAGCAACAGGGCTGCTGAGATTAATCTGTTCTCATTATGATGCAGGCACAACAGTAAGCGAGGCTAGGTGGCACTGCCCATGTCCACTAGGCTGGTCCAGGGTTGACCATCCCTCCTAGGGATTGAGGTCTAGCAGGCAACATCTTGGTGCCAGCAGTGGGATGTAGTTAGAGAGCGTGTTTTTACCCAAGGGTAGCTACCTCAGCTGCCCAGGGCCAGAGTAGTGGGTCAGGGGGAGCCCCAAGGGCCTTTCCTGAAGGATCCTCTGAGTCCTCAAAGTTGATGGGGACTATGCTGGGGAACACTGTGTATGAAGCTGTGATGGCCTGATGGAGCAAGGCATATCCTGACATGTAATGTCATCGGGGTGATGGGGGTAGAAGTTACTGTTGGAGGGAAGGTGGGGATGAAAGGTGGAAGTCTTGGGATCCAAGCTGAAGAGCCTTCATTGCAGTGAGGCCAGTGGGGCTTGCTGCTTTTGTGTCTGTATATGGGAAGATCAGATTGCACAAGTGGGTGGTGGCCTTTAACCTTCTCAGTGCTGGTCACAGGGAAGGAGAAGGAGTAATACAGAGGTCAGGTGTGGGCTGGGCTGCAGGGATGGAGAAGATGGCCTCCCAGGGAGATGCAGCATAGCACCCATGCTCTGCTCTCCTTTGCCCAGTGGATTACCACGTTCTGTATGGAAACCGGGTCCCTGGCTTCATCGTTGACATTCACTCAGGGAGGCCCCTTGGTAAGTGACCACCATCCCCCTGGCCCACAGCTTTAGGTCTGACTGTCTCCAGAGTCCTGCTCCATAGTACTATCCCTTTCACCCTCCCCTACCCATGCCCCTGCTTTTCCAATCCCCTCAGGTCAGGACAGGCCAGGAATCCTGCCCCCAGATAGTTCCCTTTATTATTATTTTTAAGAAAAAGACCACAGTGAGAGCACTTTTATGAAATCATTGCTCTTTTTTTAAATGCTGATAAAATACACATAATATACTTAAGTTTACGATTGTAACCATTCTTATTTGTCAGTTCAGTGACATTAAGTCCAATCACATTACTGTGAAGCTGTCCTCACTGTTGTCTTCTGGCCCCTACCCTCTACCTTATGTCTCAGTGGCTTTGACTCCTCTAGGGACCTCCTGTCAGTGGAACCACACAGTGTGATTCCTTTGGTGTCTGGTTTATTTCACTGACATAATGTCCCCAAGTTCAGCTGTGTTACGGTCAGAAGTCTTCCTTTTTAAGTTCAATGAGATCTTACACAACTTAATACCTAAATGCCAAATTTCAGCTATGTGGAGTTTCATTGATGATGTTGTTTTCACTCCACAGATGTCTGTTCCTTGTTTTAAACAATGAGAACATGGCAAATATGCTCTAGTTGCTATCTGAAGTCTTAAGTCCTGTTCTCACTCTCTTAAGGTTCCCATACTTTATGCCCAGAATACTTCTTTGTAGTTCTATCTTCATACACTTATATGCACATAAAGATCTGTTGAAAATGTGTGGTTTTACTTTCTGGGAAATGTGACAGAAATTCTGCATATTGGTCTGTACCTTTCTTTTCTTCACCCAGGTATAAGTCATGAAGAACCAGCCAGTTGTTTTTTTTTTTGTTGTTTTTGTTTTTGTTTTTCTTTTTTTAAGTATATTTTATCAATTATTCTGTTATAGTTGCCCCAATTTCTTTTCCCTTTGCTCCCCTCTACCCAGCACTCCCCTTCCCCATTGCAATCCCACCCCTCTTAGCTTATGTCTATGTGTTGTGCATATAAGTTCCATGATTTCACCCTTTCGTATATTATTCTTAACTTCACCTTATCTATCTTGTATCCGCCAATTATGTTTGCTAACCCCTGCATCATTCCCCATTTTTCCACCTTATCCCTCCCAACTGATAACCCTCCCAATGGTCCCCATACCTGTGATTCTGATCTCATGCTGGTTGTTTGTTTAGTTTGTTTTTATTTTTATTTTTTTAGATTCTGTGTCTCCTTAATAGTCATGAGCTTGTTGTCACTTTAATGTTCACAGTTTTTATCTTTTTCTTAAGTAAGTTCCTTCAAAATTTCATATAATAATGGCTTGGTGATGATGAAGTTCTTTAGCTTTACCTTCTCTGGGAAGCACTTTATCTGCCCTTCCATTCTAAATGATAGCTTTGCTAGCTAGACTAATCTTGGTTGTAGGTCCTTGTTTTTCATCATTTTGAATACTTCTTTGCTTGTCCTTTCCTGCCTGGAGTTTCTTTTGAAAAATCAGCTGATAAACTTATAGGAAACCCTTTGTAGGTAACTCTCTGCTTTTTTCTTTCTGCTTTTAAGGTGTTCTCTTCATCTTTTTATTTTTTTAAGATTTTATTTATTATTTTTAGAGAGAAGTGCAGGGAGGAAGGAAGAAAGGGAGAGAAATGTCCATGTATGGTTGCCTTTCATCTGCCTCCAGCTACGTACCTGGCTGGAGACCTGATTTGTAACCTGGTTATGTGCCCTGAGTGGGAATCAAACCAGAGAACTTTGGTCTCTCTTCATCTTTAATCTTTGACATTTTAATTATAATGTGTCTTGGTGTCTAACTTGTTTTGGATTCTCAGTGCTTTCTGGACTTGTATATCTATTTCCTTTGTCAAATTTCAGAAGTTTTCCTTCATTATTTTTTACACAAGTTTTCAACTTCTTGCTCTTTCTCTTCTCCTTCTGGCACTCCTATTATTCAGATGTCAGTCAACACATTTAAAGTTGTCCCAGAGATTCCTAAGCCTCTCCTTTTTTTCCTGAATTCTTATTCTCATTCTGTACTGAGGAATGTACTGAGGAATTTCTGCTTATTTCTTCTTATGTTCCAAATCATTTATTTAAACCCCAATTTCCTCCCCTTCACCATTGGTTTCATATGGATTTTCCTTAGTTTTACTTAGCATAGCCTTCATGTCTTCCCTTCTGCATTTGCCATACTCAAGCATATGTGTCAAGTCTGTGAGCATCTTAATCACCAACATTTTGAACTCTGCATCTGTTAGGTTGGCTATCTCCTCATTGCTTAGTTCTCCCAGTGGAACCTTGTTCTGTTCCCTCTTTTGGGCCCTACTTCTCTATTTGCTCAACTTGACAGCCTCCAATGCTTGCCTCTGTATCTTAGGTAGAGCTGTCCCACCTGTTACATTATAAGGGACAGAGCCTTAGGTATTTGTTTACATGTGCAGGGCAACCCATTTCACCAAGTGGTGGTGTTGTATGTGGGGGAGGGGTCTTAAAGGAAACAATACTGCTTGCTCAGCACTTGCCCCTTTTCTAGGCACTTCTCCCGCTCCCTGTATAAGCCTGACACCTCTCTAGCTATTGCCCTGGCGGTGGTTCCCAAAGTGGGTGGGTCTGTGAATGTTCCAGAGCCATGAGGATGCTCTAAACAAATGGACTCTGCTGAGAGACTGGCAGTTTCTTCCTCCACATCAATCCCCAATGGTTTTCACAGTCAGAAGCAATGAGGCTTTATTTTCCCCTGGCACTGGAACCGTAAACCTCACAGTTTGATCTGGTTCCGGGAATGCTCCCCAGGTGTCCCTACTTTTTTAAAAAATGTGTGACTGTGCTTTTTGTCGGTGGCCACAGCAGCTGGTCCTCCACAGCCACCAAACCATATTGCCAAATAGAGTCCTCTCTGTCCTGGCTCCACCCCTCCTACCTGTCTGGATGAGCATTTCTTCTTTATGTCTTTGTTGGACTTCTACGCAGATCAATTTTCTGGAATTTCTGGTTGTCTCTAGCTTTGAGGTAGTTGTATTCCTTCTTGGTTGTGGAAGGAGATGCAGCGTATCTACCTACACCTGCATGTTGGCTGGAGAGCCCCAGCTGGGTCATTATAGATATCCCTGCCTCCCCTTTGGCCCTCCTTTCCAGTAATCCATGTGCAGACACATCCCTGGTCACAGGTGTATGACCAGGGATGTGTGTGCATATGGATTACAACAGATAGACACTAAGGTGTCCACAGATAGACACTGAGGTGTCCCTAGGTTCTTTATTTACATATAATAGCTTTGCTGAGATGTAATTCACATATTACGTTTGAAGTGCACAATTCAGTGTTTATTTTTTGTAAACAACACAAGGGTTAGGGGCACTGACCCCTGTGCAGTTGAAAATCAGCATATAACTTCCAGCTCCCTCAAAATGTTAACTATTCACAGCCTATTGTGGATGGGAAGCCTTACCAATAACAAATAATCAAGAAACATTTTGTATGTGTATCATATACTGTGTTTAAAAAGATTTTATTTAGTTATTTTTAGAGAGGTGGAAGGGAGGTAGAAAGAGAAGGAAACAACAATATGAGAGAGAAATATTGATAGGTTGCCTCTCACATACCCTGACCAGGGACTGAGCCACAACCCAGGCCTGACTCGATATAGAACTGGTAACCTTTTACTTTTGGAGATGACATTCAGCCAACTGAGCTAAACCAATCAGGGCCATATACTGCATTCTTACAATAAAGTAAGCTAGATTTTTTTAGTGTGGGCCATTTTGTGGCAACATCTTCTCCCAGACTTGCAGGTCCCTTAGCTCAGGGTCCCCAGATGTTCCCCCTGGCTAGGCTGCCCTTGATGCTAATGCACTTCTCAGACATGGACTAGTGCAGGGAGATTCCTGACATCTGTGTTGGCAGCTTCTGAGTCAACTAGATCAGAAGCTCCCTCTGCAAGTATCCCATGGGTTTCAGCTACTGCAGTGAGCCACTACTCTGTCAACGTGCTATCTCCCCACCCTCTCCAGCGTAGGTGGGGTGCTGGCCCACCCTGTATACTAGGGCAAGTCATTTAAACTCTGTGATCCCATTTCTCTGTTGCATAATGGGTCTAATGCTTTTCAAGGGTCTCCATCTCACATAGCCACCCTCACTGTTCTTCTAACTCCTTCTGGAGACACCACCCATTCAGAAGCTGGGGGCTGGGATTGGAGTACTGTTCTGACAGGGAATGCTTATCCTTTACCACCACTACCCTGCCCCATTGGCCATATTCCCAGATGTAGATGAATGTGCCCATGGGCAGAGCCCCTGCCAGCAGAATGCCAAATGCATCAACACCCCAGGCAGCTATCACTGCACTGTGTGGGTAAGCAGGGACTCCAGCAGGATCAGGCAGAGTAGGGAGGTAAGGGAGTGGGAGACAGGACAAAGGCAGGCTCTGTCCACCTTGACTTGGGTAGGGTGAGACTGGCCCTTTCTCCTCAGCTGTAGTATGGGCCAGCAGGGGTGCCGAGAGCATCTGTTCACGAGGTAGGGGAATGAGGGTGAAGTGAGAAGTGAAGGCTGGGCCTGGTGCTGTCAGTAGCATGAATGGGGGTTTTGCAGGAAGGCTCTGGCTTTCCCATCACAGCATGCAAAAGCTTAGGCAACACTGTGGTGTGAGGACCCAGAAATACCATACTGCCTTCCCTTTCCCAGGAAGCAATGAATGTTGGGAAATCCCAAACATCTATAGCCATGGCAAATGTGTAGACACAGAGGACAGCTCCACATGCTTGGGTCACCGTGGCTTCCAGATCTCAGCAGACCAGATCCTATGCTTGGGTGAGAGCCTCCTCCTTGCCCCTCTATGCAGATCAAACAGCCAAGGGCTAGAGTCCATGGACGTACACCTCCTCTGGGGTGCGTACTGATGGGGCTCCCATCTATCCCGGCACTTAGGAAAGACCTTAGGAAAATAACTTATTCACATCCTGTTGCCTTAGTTTCCCCATCAGAAAAATGGAGTTACAAATAGTGCCAGGGGTACTTCCCAGCCACTCATTGCTTGGGGTGAGCTGGGCAGGGACCAGGGGCTTTGCTCTGACAGACATCGATGAGTGTGACCAGCAGCCATGTGGAAATAGGACCTGCAAGAACATTGTTGACTCCTACAACTGCTTCTGCTTCCTTGGCTTTGTGGTGACACAAAGAATGCTGCTTGAGTGAGCTGTGCAGGCTGGCAGCAGGCCTCAGTATACTCCACTGAAAAGTAGGTCTCACCCCATGAATCCCATCAGAAAAGCAACTGTGGGGAATTGAAACCACAAGGTTTCCCACACCCTTTCAGGTGTCAGGTGCCAGGGAGTCCCTCCTTATAGCTTACACTCAGGTTGATGAGAAGTACATAGACAGTAGAGGGAGGAAGGTGAGCAAAGAAAATGCCTGGGAGCTGTGATGCTAGTAGTTTAGTACAGTGGTTAAAGGCATGGATTCCACGGTCAGGTGGTGTAAGTTCAAGTCCCAGTTTTGCCACCTGCCAGCTATGTGATTCTAACCTAGACAAATCATTTATCTCTCTCTGTTTTAGTTTCCTTCTCTGTAAAACAAATTAATAGCCCTGGTTGATGGCACAGTGGATAAGGCCCTGGCCTGCAAACCCAAAGGTTGCTGGTTCAATTCCCAACCAGGGCACATAACTAGGTTGCAAGCCAGGTCTCCAGCCAGGCCATTAGCTGGAAAGGCAACCATACATTGATGCCTCTCTCCCTCTCTGCCTTTCTCCCTTCCCCTCTCTCTAAAAATAATAAAATATTTTTCAATTAATAAATGGTACCTACCTATATTAATGTCAGACCAAACAGATTTTAAAATGAGAAATATTATCAAAGATGAAGAGACACACTGTGTATTGCTTAAGGGATCACTTCTGTGAGAAGCTATCACAATCATAAATGCATATGCATCTAACAATGGATCTTTGAAAGAAAGTAAAAATTGACAAAACTAAAAAAAAAATAGACAAATCTACATTACTTATAGTTGGAGAATTCAACATTTCCCCTTTGGTGAAAGAGGTAACAAATTGAAAACCACTAAGGGAATAGGAAACATGAACAATGCTGTCTACCATCTAGACTAACATTTCTAGAACATTCCAAAATACTCATTCTTCTTAAGTGCACATGGACATTCACCAGGAAAGGTCATAATCTGGGCCATAGAATAAACCTTACAAGTTTAAAAGAATTCAGTCACACAAAATATTAAGTCCTCAAAATATAAGGGAACTAAACCAGAAATCAGTCACAAAAGGATATCCCGAAAATCTCCAGATGTTTGGAAATTAAACAATATACTTGTAAAGAATCTGTAGACCAAAGAAAAAATAATAAAGGAAATTAGAATATATTTCAGATTACATGAAGGTGAAAACACAACAAAATATGTGGGATGCAGCTAAGGGCATGACAAGGGGCAAATTCATAACATGAAAATGCTCATAATCTCATAATAGAAAACATTAGTATATGCCCCATAGGATAGTTGGAAGATTAATATACAGAGCCTGAAATCACTGACATCAACTTAACTTTGCTGTGGATAGAAGTGCAATGGGTTTTCAGAGTCCCAGTGCTATGGGTGATCCCACCTGACCAGCTTCCTCTGCAGACACAGATGAGTAAATCACCCTGGCAGGGCAGGTATACCAGTTTGGCCAGTGCCTCAAAAAGCCATGCCCTGGCTGGTAGCACAGTGGATAAGGTGCCAGCCTGTGAACCCAAAAGTCGCTGGTTCGATTCCCCAGCCAGGGCACATAACCAGGTTTCCAGCCAGGTTTCCAGCCAGGTCCGTGGCTGGAGGCAGGTGAAAGGCAATCATACATTGATTCTTCTCTCCCTCTCTTTCCTTCCCCTCTCTCTGGAAATAATAAATAAAATGTTAAAAAAATAAAAAAATAAAAGCCAGCTCCTAGTCCTGGCTGGTGGCTCAGTGGATAAGGTGCCGGCCTGTGAACCCACAGGTTGCTGGGTTCGATTCCCAGCCAGGGCAACATAACCAGGTTGCAAGCCAGGTCTCCAGCCAGATCCATAGCTGGAGGCAGGTGAAAGGCAACCATACATTGATGTTTCTCTCCCTCTCTGCCTCTCTCCCTTCCCCCTCTCTCTGGAAATAATAAATAAAATCTTAAAAAAAAAAAAAAGCCAGCTCCTTTCACTGCCTTCATCAGGATGGATTTGAGCTCACTCTCAATGGATAGAATTGTGTGGGTGAATCTTGCAGAGTGCGGGGAGCCATCTCAGCCAGTCCCTGTTTCAAGTTTATATTCAGGTGATACTTCTTCATGATCATGGTTCCATTTCATTATTATAGAATTAGTTTATGAGATAGAAAGAAATAAAACCAGTACATCATACCCATGTTTTCACAGAGTTTGTGGTTTAAGGTGAGACTTCTTGAAAAATCTAAGTTTACCAAAGTACAGAATAGTAGCAGTGCTAAGTGGGTGCCATGAAACCTGTGAAAGGGTCTTCAGGTGGTTTGAGAGTGGGAACATTGCCCCTTCTTTTCCTGGACATCACCTGGCTCGATCTATAACCCTCAGCAGGACCCAGAATGTCCTTTCCTAGCTGCCCCCATCTTTCTCAGTCTCAGCCCTTTCCTTGGTTCCAGGACTGCCACACAGATGGCTTGTCCTGGGACCCTCAACAATCACATAGTGATTGTAGGTGCTGGTCCTGGTCCCAGGCCAGTGCCCAGTCACTGTCTGATGCTGGGACCCCTTCTCTTTCTCTCCACAGACATCAATGAATGTCTCAGTCCTGTTGGAACCTACCTGCCAGGCACTTGCCAAAACCTACTGGGCTCCTTCTGCTGCATCTGTTCCCCCAGATTTTAGGTGCATAATGACCACTGTGTTGGTGAGTGTTTGGCCCCACATCCCAACTCTGGGGCCAGGAAGGCATCTCTGGGCTTCTGTCCCCAACCTGTAACATGGGACTGCCAGCTGGGGTCATGGTGATAGTGGAGATAGATGTACTTAGCATAGTACCCAATGCAGTGCCATATACTATTATGAGAATTTCCTAATCTGGATCACCAAAATTCTTGTTGAACTCGGGGATCAGGTCTTTCTCTCTCTCTCTCTCTCTCTCTCTCTCTCTCTCTCTCTCTCTCTCTCTCTCTCTCCCTCGGGCCCAGAGACTTCCTTATGAAGACTAAAAAATGGGCATGGGTATGGGGTCTCACTGCTTTTATGGTTACCCAAATGTAGAATTCCTCACTGGATGAGTGGTGCACAAGGTCCAATCTGGCCTGGTTCCATTAGTGTAATTGGCCCATTTGGGTGACTAAATGTGTGGACTAAGCTGGACCAGTGTAGCCTGGCTGCCTCCTATCTAATCCTCCTGGAGTAGCCTTGTACATTAGCTAATCTGAACCAGCCTGGCCTGAGCAGATGGGCTAGCCTTGTATAGTGTGAGCTAACCTACACCATTCTGGCCTGACCACCTCTTGTCTATTCTATCTAGGCTAGCCTAGTACAATATGAATTAATTCCATTCAGTGCAGTCAAATTTATCTAGTCTTGGTTAGCTTCACACAACTCTAGCCTTAAAGGACAAACTTTCCTGACCATGATCCCTACCCTGAAGACATCTTCTAGGAAAAACCCCCATACTGCCTATCTAGTGCTCTGGCTCCAATTGAGCCCTAGGGCCCCAGCCTCAGCTCAGTCTCTGGTCCCCTACTCCATCTGCTCCTCCTGACATCTGAGGCTGCCCCACCCAGTTGGTGATCTTGCTTGCACCTCACCCAGCTTGTGGCCCTGATCCTCTAGACATCAGTGAGTGCTCAAAGGAGCCTAATCTCTGTCTCCCTGGTACCTGTACCAATAGCTCTGGCAGTTCCCTGTGCTTCTGCCCACCTGGTTTTGCCCCGTTTGACAATGGGCATCGTTGCTTTGGTGAGTCTAGGGCCTGGAAGCATGCAGGACTTCAGGAAGAAGTGGGAGGTGGAGAAGGGAATTGCCAAACCAACCAGAACAGAAGGCTGCAGTTTCTTGTATGGATCTCCTGGAGCTTTGTCCCACAAAGGGATTTCTCTGCATTAGTGAGTTGTCCTAATGCAACAAAGCTCTTGGCCAGACAGTTTCAGTCTATGCTAGCCTGGTCCCTTGGGCTTTGGCTCTTTTTTAGGGCTGCATTGCCCTACCCAGGCTGGCTTCATCTCAGCTTGCCTAGCCTTGTCCGGGGTGGGCTAGCCTCATTCAATATGAACCAGCCTCTCTTCTCCCACATTCAGGGCAACAAGAGGGACAGTATGACAAGCTGATCAATATTTATTTTTCTGGGGTCAGGTTGCCTAAAATCCCAAATTGCCTGTGTGGATGTCTCAGGCTAGTAGGAGTCTGGTACTGAGGATTACAGGGCAGTGCTGAGGATTTGGCATCTGAAGTCTGAGGTCCTCTGGTTCCTGGAAATCAGTCACTTTGTTTCTTCAAGGAGGGGCTTCTAATTTAAAAATAATGTGGCTGCCCTGGCTGGTGGCTCAGTGGATAAGGCACCAGCCTGCGAATCCAAAGGTCGCTGGTTCGATCCCCAGCCAGGGCACATAACCAGGTTGCAAGCCAGGTCTCCAGCCAGGTCTGTGGCTGGAGGCAGGTGAAAGGCAACCATACACTGATGTTTCTCTCCCTCTCTCTGCCAGTAAACCAGTAAGGAATCAACATTTTTTAAAAAGGAAAAAGAAAAAAAGAAAAAATAATAATGTGGCTGAGTTTGATAGTTCTCCCTGTCCCAGGAGCAATGCACAGCAGTGAAAGTGGGGTGTTGCTAGAAGGAATTCCCAGGAGTCCAGGAAAGTCCAAGGGCTGACAGTTATTGGCCCAGTATGGGTCACATGTTCATCCACAAATCAATCACCATGCTTAGGAACCTGGAGTGTTCTGATTAGTTGTTGGTAGAGGTGGAACCATGCATTTGCAGGGACTCCAGTGGAAGAGACATGCAAGGCTGGTGGGTACCACTGATGGCCCTTTTACCATTTTCTGGGGAATCAATCACCCCACAGACACACGACAGAGTTTCTGCTTCACTCATTTTGAGACCAGAAGGTGCTCAGTGCCTAAAGCTTTCTACACCACCAAGACCCAGTGCTGTTGCAGCCAGAGGCCTGGTGAGGGCTGGAAAGACCCCTGTGAGCTATGTCCTCAGGCAGGCAGTGGTGAGTGTTAGCTTCAGTCAGTATCCCTCCTGATCTGTCCACCTGCCCCCATCTGCTCTCCTCTCTCTCCATTCTTCTTCCAGCCTCCCCTCTATCCATGGGAGATCCCTGGGGACTGCCCTTGGCCCTGACCCTCCCCCCTTCCTCTCTTGCTGTCCAGTTGCCTTTCAAGACCTCTGCCCCTTTGGTCATGGAGCAGTCCCAGGCCTAGATGAGACATGGGAAGGTGAGCCTCCCATACACAGGCTAAGCCCCTCCAGCAGCCTCACTCTCTTCCCTTCCTGCCTAGCCCCATCTGGGCTCTCCCCAGGTTCCCAAGTCTCAAGCTCTCCCTTTGACCCATTGGTGGCCCTGGACCCCACTGGCCTGAATGTATCCAAGGCATGACAGATGACATGCCTGCAACCCCTGTCACTTGCAGATGTGAATGAGTGTGCAGAGAACCCAAACTTCTATGCCAATGGCCTTTGTGTCAACCCGATGGCTCCTTCTGCTGCAAGTGTCCCTTTGGCTATAGCCTGGACCTCACAGGTATCAGCTGTGTGGGTGAGTGACCAGCCTGCATCTCAGGAAAGAAAGAAGCACAGTGGGTCTGGGCAGACACTACCCCAGGCAGGATCCTTTCCCTCAGCCACTGTCACTGCCCCCACCCACTCTTCCTTTTCTCCATTATTCATTTGCTTATTCACTTACCTGTTTACTCTCTCCTTCACTCTTTTGCTCACTTATTCATTTGCTCAGTCACTCATTTATTTTCTCACTGCTCATTCACTTAATCCATTCACTCATTCATTCACTTACTTGTTCACTCCTTTGCTCACCCTTTCACTTGTTTGTTCACTTGTTCACTCAGTCACTCATTCATTCATTTATTGAACACATACTGCATACTGTCCTGTGTTCAGCCTAGAGCCATACCAGATCTGGCTCTATCTAGTCTATAGCAGTCAATGGGGTGGCAGACAGGATAATACCAAGGACGGGGGCCCTCTGCATGTGCTGACCACCCCTTACCCCAACCCAGGCACAGATGAGTGCTACACTGGGCACCCATGTAGCACCTGCACCAACATCTTTGGATGCTTTGAATGTGCCTATGCTAACAGGTTTGAGCCCGGCCCCTGATGACCTGTGAGGGTACCACCCTGCCTGCCCAGGACCTGGGCTTGTGATGGGAGTGGTGGTGGTGGGGCTGATGTAGAAGAGGGATCAGGGTTTTACAGAAAGACCCCACATAACTGGCCCTTCCACCAGCCTCCCCAGACATCAACGAATGCTCCCTGAACCCCCTGCCCTGTGCCTTCTGCTGCCACAACACTGAAGGCTCCTATATGTGTGCCTCCCAGCCACCTATGCCTCGTGGGAGGACAGGGTCATGTGCCAAGGTAGGACCTGCATGGGCAGGAGGGCAATGGGAAGGGCCCCTGAGGGTCAGCAAGCCTTGGTCTTGAGAAAAGAGGGAGAAATAAGAGCCTGTGCCTCCAAGTGGGAATGAACAGAGTGATAAAGTGAGGGGAGAGTGAGACAAGGAGTGTACGGCAGGTACTCTTGTGTGTGGTGGCTCTGCTTCTGTTGTTGTGAAAATGGGGTGCTAGCATCTTGGACCCCAAGTCTGAGAGGAGAGTGAGTGTAGCTCTACAGGCCTCCCTAGTGAAAGATGGACATACTCTGAGTGGGATAGGGAAGGCAGTGGGTTTGGCATTTGTGCCCCCAGGGGATATGCGGCAATGTCTGGTGACATTTTTTATTGTCTCAATTGTGGGGAGGGGGTGCAGGGGTTTGCTACTGGCATCAAATGGCCTGGGATGCTGCTAAATATCCTACGATGTGCAGAATGGCCTCCCATCACCAAGACTTTTCTGATCCCAAATGTCCATAGTTTCAAGAGTGAGAAACTGGTTCAGATGTAGCCCCTCCAAGGCGATTTCAGGATCAGAGTTCTAGGGACCAGATTCACAGACCCTGATGTAAGCAGGTGTGTGGGTGTTGGGGCAGGGCTGGCCCCTCAGCTTCCCAGAGGCCTAGGCCAGACAGAGGAGGAACTGCAATCTGGCAGTGCTATGGGATCCTTACTCAGGACCCCCAAGGCCACCTGGGGGTTGGGATCCAGGCCCCATAGCCAGGGCCAGGCCACAGGGCACCTGACCTTAGTTGCCATTCATCCCTGGTCATCTGCAGGATGTGAATGAGTGTGCACGTAGCCAACAAGACTGCCACGCTCAGGCATGCTATGCAAGAACCTCATTGGCACCTTTACCTTTATATGTCCCCCAGGCATGCAGACCCAGCCCAACTCTGAGGAAGCCTGCATAGGTACAGCGGCGCTTGGGGATTCAGGGAGCACCATGGAAAGGAGATGTCAGGACAAGAAGAGGAAGGCAGGTGGCAGACATTGAAACAGGGTTGTGGGGAGCTGGCTTGGGGCCCTCCGTGCCAGCCTACCTCACCCCTCCCATCTCAGATGAGGGAAAATGCCAGGCCCATCCCAGCCACTGCGCCAACCACCAACCATGTCTGCACAGTTTTCAATGTGACTGTGATGAGGGGTTCCAGCCCAGCCCCACCTCACCCAGTGCCAGGCTGGGGGTGTGGCCAGCATCTGGGAGCTTCCCAAGGTGGAAACAAGGTCCTGAGCACCAAGAGGGCAAACGGGGTATTGCTGAGTTGACCTAGACACATGTTTCCACTGATACCCCATGTTCCCTTTGTTTCTTCAGTTGCATACCCTGGAACAGCAGATTATCTCCCCAACCCTGCCCCATCTGTCACACCCAGGAACACTTCCCTCACACCCAGGTTCACCACTTCCTAGGGGCTAACCTAGCAGATAACCATCTATCCTTGGCAACTTGTCCCCATATAGCCCTGCTACTCTGCTCCCTCTTCATGCCCCCAGCACAGAGTGTCCCCCGCAGAGCTTCAGACCAGATGTGTGTGTTCATCTGTCTTCAGGAACCCCACTTCTAATACTCCCCCAGATGCATTCACCCCCAAAAAGTCCCAGCCTTTTTGCCCCCAAGCCCATCATGGCGATGCCCCAGCACACCCACCTAGATCCCAAGCCAACCCCTTAATCGGTGGCCTCCTCTCCTTCCCTGACCTCAGTCTCTAGATTGTCCTCTACACTTTTGCTCTATCCCCACTATCTGTCTAGCCACCTCTTGCCTCCTCCTCAGTGTTCCCTGGCCTCAGTGCTGCCCTTTGACTCTTAGGTCTCTCTTTGGCCAGAGGGGTGCTGCCCTTGACCCTCAGAAAGCGGCCTAGTATCTGCAGCCCAGGGGCAGCTGTCTGACTGAGTCTGCAGCTCCTACCACACCTTCAGCCCCAGCTGCGGCCGGGAGAATAGCAACAGCCTTGGGAGCAACAGCTTGCAAGATGGTGCCTGTGCACAGGCACAGCATGTCAGAGGTGTCTGGGGGCCATGGGCAGACTCCCGGCACTGTGGGTACCAAGAGGAAGTATGTAGATCCTGACAGCATGTTTTTCCCACCCACTGTCCCTACTTGCTTCCTGCAGACATCCGAAGGGGGCCCTGCTTTTCCAAGCTGCTGCAAGCCATGTGCCAGGCCCCATCAGGTGGTGGCAAGGCCTTCACCAGCATCAAGTGCTGCTGCAGGGGCAGCCATGCCTGGAGGCCCCACTGTAAGCTGTGTCCCCTGCCTGGCACCTCCACCCATACAGGAAGCTGTGCCCCAATGGCTCAGGCTACACTAACCACCAAGGGTCAAGGTAGGTAGGAGTTTGTTCGCGCGTGCCTAGCCACACTCCCGTGGGTGCTGGAGTGAGTGAGTCTGTTTGTGTATGCCTGCACTGGCTGCTGCATATGAACCAGAACCCATTCACAGCTCTGTGTGTGTGCATGAACTTGGGTGAGGGGTAAGCAGGTGTGTGAGGTGTTATGTGCATTCTTTTGTGGGTTTGTAAATGAGCATGTGAAAGCATATAGACTGGTGCACATTCCCTGTGTGTGCAAGTGTTTCAGTAAGCACTTGTCTGTGCTAGTGAGCATGTGAGCTGGTGTGCATTCCCTGTGTGTGCAAATGTTTTGGTGAGCACTTGTCTGTGCTAGTGAGCATGTGATCTGGAGCATGTTCCCTGTGTGCAAGTGTTTGAGTGAGCACTTGTCTGTGTGCTAGTGTGTGAGCTGGCACATGTTCCCTGTGTGTGTTTGTGTGCTACTGAGCACGTGAAAGCATGAGTTAGTGGGCATTCTCCTTGTGCATAAGCTGGTTAGTGTGTATGTGTACCAATGAAGGTAGGAGCTGGTGTGCTCTGTACATGTGAGCTGGGTGAGGGGTACCCACAAGAAGGTGAAGAAGAGGCAGTGATCCAGTTGTGTGATCTAGATTCTAGATTCTGGCAAGTGTCTGCACAGGTAGGTGTGTGAGTGTGCGTATCTGCATGAGTGCACCTCTTCTAACATGTCAGTGAGGGTAACAGGTGAGCAGCAGAGACATCAGAGGCTGAGAAGGAAGTGCCTTTGTGAGAGTGTATCTGGGGAACAGAGGACCCCTTGAGTGTGTGTACTTGTGACTATCACAAGTATCTGCATGTGCAACTGATGTGCAATGGTGGTGTCACTGTCCGTGCTTCCACATATGTTGGGTGGGCATCAGGCCCCCATAGTGTTCTCAGTATCTAGTGCTGATGGGGGTGTGACCTACAGCCTGAGTCGTAGTGCACAGGCACAGGGAGAGGAAGTGGAGGCTGGCCTGGCCTCCAGGGAGAGGTCTGGTGGGCAAAGGGAGGAGACGTGTCCTGATGACCCAAAGTGGTGAGCCCCAGCCCAGCCCCACTTGTCCACAGATGTGGATGAGTGCCGCATGCTCTCTCGCCTGTGTCTCTGCAGTGAGTGCATCAACAGCCTTGGCTTCTTCCATTGCCACCTGCCAAGCCAGGTGCATACCAGATGTTATGACCGTAGCCTGCCTGGGTGAGCTCCTGACCCCCACCCCCTGACCCAGCCATGCCCCCTATCCCATACCTGGCCCACATTTTTGTAAGAAAACCAAGACCAGCCCTGGCTGGTGGCACAGTGGATAAGGAGCCGGCCTGCGAACCCAAAGGTCGCTGGTTCGATTCCCAGCCAGGGCAACATAACCAGGTTGCAAGCCAGGTCTCCAGCCAGGTCTCCAGCCAGGTCTGTAGCTGGAGGCAGGTGATAGGCAACCACACATTGATGTCTCTCTCTCTCTCTCTGCCTCTCTCCCTCTATCCCTTCCTTTCTCTCTGAAAATAATAATTGGAATATTAAAAAAATAATAATTAAAAAATTAAAATAAATAAAAAATAAAAAAAGAAAGACCAGAAGTGGCGAAGACAATATGGAACACAAAGTCAAAAATATCCACAAATCCTTCCCTTTATCCTGACCTTATTTGGGCCACTTTCCTCTTGTTACTTTGTGTATCCTCAGATTTTCAGTACCTTGTATTGCAGTTATTCATCTAAGTCAGGGGCCAGCAAATGTGAACTCAAGAGCAAATCTGGCCCTCCATGTGTTTTTGTTAATACAGTTTAATTGGCACAGACCCATGCCTATTGGTCTCCTTCCCCTCCACAGCTGCTTTCCTGCTACAAAGGCAGAGTTGAGCAGATGGGACTGAGATTGCAAAGCCAAATGTGTAATTTCCTGGATGGCTAGGATCTAGGAAGGAGGTCTCCACAGGGCTGGGGCAGAGACCCCTAGCCCTGCAGCCCCCTGAATGATTCCCCTACATCTGCTGTCCCCTCTAAATGTGGATGAGTGCAGCCAGGCCCCCACACTGTGTGCCTTCCTCTGCAAAAACATGAAGGGCAGCTTCCTACATGCCTGCCCCCACAGGTACCTGCTGGAGGAGGACCTGCAGAGGTGATGCCCCTCCCTCCATTCCCCTCAGGCCCTGTGGGGCTCTGTTCTGCCCCCCTTCCACCTCAATGCCCTGGGGCACATCCTCTGAGATCTCACCCTCCCTGCTGCATGACGTTGGGCACCATCTCTAGGGTCTTTCCCCTGGAAAGCCCCCAGCCTCAACCAGGCCCTGCCCTGAGCCTGTTAGGACCATCTGTGCCACAAATCTGGATGAATGTACCTCAGGGTAGCACAACTGCCAGTTCTTCTGCATCAACACCATTGGCATCTTCATCTGCTGCTGTCCCCCTGGCTTCACCCAGCACCACTAGGCCTGCTTTGGTAAGTCCCTTCACCTCTCACACAGCAGCTGTTGCATGGCTCTGGGCTTCACTTATTTGTTCACTGAATAAGTAACAAGTGCCCAGTATGTGCTGGACATCAGGGACACAGAAATAATTGGAACTAAGTCCTTGCTTTGTTAGTGCTCACACCCAGTTGGCATCTGGAAGGCCCACCTAGAGAAGTCCCTCTGACCTTGGCCCTTGACACTGGCCAGTCCCTGCTAGGTGTCTCTCCTAGGCCCTCCCCAGGGTGCTCCTGAAAACCCAGGGGCTCACAGGATCCACAGGGAAAGTTGGTTCAGAACCCAAAGCCATCTGGGCATCTGTCACTCCCATCACGTCTTAGTGCCCTGTGGCTAAGGAGAGCCAGACATCCCTGGAGAGCCACACCCAGTCAAGGATGGCCCTATTCAGGCTTCTAGTAATCCACTTAGCCAACACCTGCTGAGCACCTACTTTGTACCAGGAAGTGCTCTAGACCAGAGATAGAAGACTCTAGCCCCTAGGTCAAGCCTGGCCCCTGCTTGCTTCTGCTTATAAAGTTTTATTGGTGCAAATACCTGTTCATTACATACTATCTGTGGCTGTTTCTATGCTATAATGGCTGAGCTGAAACTATATTTTGCAGAAGCAGTGCCTAGCCCTGTTCTAGACCCTGAGGGTACAGAAATGGACACAGGCTCAAGCTGGCTGCCATCACTGGTGGTCCCAGCTAGCAAGGAATTAGACTGGAGAGGAACATACAATAACAACACTATAGCATATTCAAAGGCTGAGTTTTTCAAAGAATCAGGAGAAGCACACCAAAAGAGGACATTTGGGCAAAGGTTTGAAAGAGGCAAAGGAGTGGGCCATGTGCACATTGGGGAGCAATGTTCCAGGCCTTGAAATGACATGCATTTCTCTTTTTCTGCACAGTAAAGTTATTTTCCCTGCCCGCTAAGATGCACACCCTTAAGGTGGTATTTTATGTATGTACACACATAAGCCAGTGGACCCACAACACATGTCCCACATGTGCCTGAAGTACAAGCTTACACAGGATTTCCCTCACCAGAATAGAGTTTGAATTCTCAGCCAGGTTCTCCATTGCATAGTTACTGGTGACTAAAGGCTCCAGATCATTTCTGATAAACACCTGTGTAGCCCGTAGTCTTGGTGGGTGGTCTTAGACTCACTAGATCAGGGGTTGCCAAACATTTGGGGCCTGTTAGTGGATATTGTCAACTCTGTGATCCATACAGTCTCTGTTGCAATTACTCAACTCAGACATGTAGCTCAAAAGCAGCCATAGATGATATGTCATAAATAAATAGGTGTGACTGTATGCTAATAAAACTTTATTTACACAGAGAGGTGGTAGGCCAGATTTGCCCTGTGGGGCCCTGGTTGACTGATGACTGAACTAGAAGAATCACACACATGACCACAGTAGGCCACCCTGCCCTTGGTTCACTTTGCTGAATACAAGGGGGGAAACAGCAGGTGGCACCAGATGCACCTCTCTGGCAGGATCCTGCTGGGAATCCACGATTAGTCTCTGTGGACCCCTCAAGTGACACCTTAAATGTGAGGGGATAAGACCCCATGTAGCTGCAAGAGCCACTGTGGCTTAGAAGCCTCATGCCCCTAGTGCTTCTTGCACCCAAGAAAGATCTCAGGTCCCCAAGGGATATTCCTGGTATCAATAATCTCCATACTCACAGAAGCAAAAACTAGGATTTCCTACCCTGAAGTGTATTATTTATTCCCTATAACCCAAATCCAAGTGCAGCTGACCATCCATGGATGTTGCCACCATACCAGCATTGCCTGTAACTGGGGTAGTCTTTTTTTTTTTTTTTTTCTTTTAATTTTATT
>PVIW01010056.1:0-47131 GCA_004026585.1 Noctilio leporinus
CCCTCTTTCAGTTCTGATTCTATTTATTTGGGTCCTCTCTCTCTTTTTCTTGATGAGTCTGGATAAGGGCTTGTCAATTTTGTTTATTTTTTCAAAGAACCAGCTCCTGGACCTGTTGATTCTTCCAATTGTAGTTTGAATCTCTGAGTTATTTAGTTCTGCTCTGATCTTGATGATTTCCTTCCTTCTACTTGCTCTGTCCACCCTATATTTTTCTTAAAAAAATAAATAACACCACAGAATTAGTAGTCTTCTATACATAGTATTCCTATTTCTTTTTTTAAAGGGAGGGAGAGAAACATCAATGTGTGATTGCCTCTCACTAACCCCCAACTTGGGACCTGGCCTGCAACCCAGGCAGGTACCCTTACTGGGGAATAGAACTGATGACCCTTTGGTTCATAGACCGGTGCTCCATCCACTGAGTCATATCAGCCAGGGTAATAGTATTATTTATTTTGTCTTTTTCATTGAAAAAAAGTATATATACATTTTGAAGATCATTTCTTAACATACATAAAGTGCTAATTTTTCCATCCACACTTTATTTCATTGTATGAATGTGCCATAATTTACCAATTTTCAATTATTCTCAATTATAGGTTGTGCTTCCGTGAGTAATGTAATTGTGTACATTCAATGACCATTAGTTTTCAGAGATCTTTGGAAATATGGCCAAGATATAGAAGAAAGCCTTAAATTTTATAGTATGCAACTATAGAAATTTTAACAATTGGAGTATCCTGGAAAACATTTGTTTTCCAAAAGTTTTCTTATCTGAGAATGTTCACATTTTCTAAATTGTTAGCCCTAGGGAGATGATGGCAGAATAGACCCTGAAGCTAACCAATTTAATTTTTGAATTAATTTGATCATATATTATGTAAGTGCTACATTTTCTTCATTGTTGCCAGTGGAAGTAATAACTATATATGAAGAATTTTTTTCATTTGGTTTGTTTCAAGTAGCAGAGCTGCATGGTTTATAGTGATTACAAAGACTATATGTTATGTTTCTTTTTTTTCTTTAAGCCAAATGAGAAATAACTTTTAAGAAAATAAACTAAATTTAATTAAAAAGCAGGAGATCCAAATAGCCTCCTCTGAATCCTGCTCAGGCAGTCTTGTGAGATAGAAAACCATCTTCATCTTTGGAATTTAAAAGCAGGAATGACTTTGTCATTTGCTTGTGCTTCTTGGCTGAGACATTTTGGGTGTTCAGTTTCCAGTATTCAAATTTCCACGTGTCTCTGGAAGTCTCTTCTCAAAATAGAGGGTTATCAGAAGCTAGAGGCACCTTGGGAACATAGCCTCTCAGTTTTGATGCAGAAAATAATTCTAAAAATGTCTTTTCATTTTGCCTACCTTCAAGCCTAACATCCTTCAGGAACAGATAGGGAGTGCTACAAAGGGAGAGAGGGCTTGTGTGAGATAGGGGTGGGGGTTTGGGAATGATGGTGTGAAGCAGTCTTCTGGGGAATAGGTATTTAGAGAATGTAGCAGTTTCTGGAACTTAGCTTGGTAGTAAACATTGAAAAGTAGATGGAGGTGAGCAAAGGGGGAAATGGATGGGAAGAGACTTTGCTTGGGAGGATGGTGCAGATGATGTTTTGTTCATTTGTACACCTGAACCCTATATGGTTTTATGAACCAAATATCACCCCAATAAATTTAATTAAGAAAAACTGCAAGGAAAGAGAGAAGGAAAAGTCAGCGAGGTCATTTGTACTAACTTGACAACATTCCCCTTAGCTCTTTGCAGGTCTAGTCTGTAAATTTCTTTTGGAACATGTATGAAACACCCCCACCCCACCCCCATCCCCACCCCTCCACCCCCACCTCAGCTGTAACCCACATTGTATAGTCTAACTTTAAAAAAGATTTGACATTAGCAAAGCTCTGGCTGTCTGAACTTCAGGGAGTGGCTGGGAAAGTGTCTGGCTCTGTTTGAGAAACTCTTCCCTTCAAAGCAATAGCTTGGTGTGTTCTCGATTCAAAGCTGAGGAAACATGAAACAATTGTGAACTCGTTTTTATAGCTTCTGTAAACAATGAAATGGATTTGAGAGGTCAAAATTGTTATTTTAATCAGTAAGGAAATTTGAAAAAAAGATCCCCAGGGAGGGCAGAAGGGGACAATGGCAACATAGTAAGTTAAATGTGAATTTTGAAATTAAACAAAACTGAAATTAAAGTCAATGATACACAGTAAGATGTACTTTTCTTGTTCTTTAAGGAACTGTTTGGTTTAAGTTTAGTTTTTGGTTTTGCTTGTTCATTTGTTTTTACATTGAGTTTATTCAAAGAAAAAAATTTTCAAAGCAAGTTGTTTCCCCATTTTTCTTAGATTTCCTGCCCCCTTAACTGTGTTAGCTTCTAGAAAGCTGATGTAGCCATTGTTATAGTTGCTTAGTAACAGAACTGTGAATAAAAACCTTACTGTCCCGTGGACCCACATATTCAATTTTCAATATTGAGATGTCATGACAGCCTGTAATTTCAGTTTAACTGCTTAACCCCCCCACCCCCCTTTTAAAAATGTGTTTGGCAGAATGGTTATGCTCGCGAAAAACTAGGCTAGCTCTTGATTTGTCTGCCTTTAGTGCTTTTAAACAGGGAAGAGACCTACACTTTACATGTTTGGAAAAATAAAGTGTATTAAGGAATGAGAGATTAATGTCTATTTCCTGAATTTTCTAAAGTCTACTTTTTAATGAAATTTTGCAGAAAGTATTAAAAATTCCCATAGTACATACTGACTAAAGCTGTTGGATTTAGTGAGTTCTTGATCAGGGATTGATGAAGGTCCAATTTGGTTAAAAAGTGACCCTGAGAACTATTTGGAATTAAGATTTAGGGTAATTTTTTTAAAAAAGATTTTATTTATGATTTTTAGAGAGGGGAAGGGAGAGAGGCAGAGAGAGAGAGAAACATCAATTAATGGTTGTTTTTTACCTGCCTCCAGCTACGGATCTGCTGGAGATCTGGCTTGCAACCTGGTATATGCCGGGGCTGGAAACCGAACCAGTGATCTTTGGGTTCATAGGCTAGTGCCTATCCACTGTGCCACTAGCTAGTGCCAGATTTAGGGTAATTTAATGAGAAAAATTCTGTTTCTTTGGGTCTTCTTTTGTATTGGTGACACTGTTTCTTGAGATACCTAATTGCTTTGTTATCATGTATGTAGAAAATGGCTTGCAACTAAGGAGACACTATATTTATATCTTGTATTCTTGAGGCTTTTTGGTATTATTTAGCTTCCTTTTCTTCTTAATTTAGTAGGAGAAGAACCAAGGAATGATGCTTTTATGATATTTCCTCCAAGGTGTCCTTTAAGAAGGACAGTTAGCATGCTTCCATCAGCAGCTGGGGTGTCAAGAGTATTTTTCATGAATTGAGATGGTTTTAGGGCTTAAATCTACATTGATTGATATCATTGTTCATTAAAATCTTACCTGGGATTGACAGAAGTGCTATATCATGTCTATTTCTCTACTTTTCTTTTAAATGTTCCTTTAAGTTGATTAGCTTATTTCCAGATTCTCTCTTTTCCTTTTTTCCAATCCTTTTTCTTTCCCTAAAATTCCAGACTCTCTCTTCCATTGCAGCTCATAACCAGAAAAGTAATTCCAGCCATTTTTCTTGTCTAGGACATTCTGCCCTATTTCTCTCTTAAGTTAATTGATCTGGTTGAAGCCTTTGTTTGTCACAAAAATCTTCCAGTCATATGCTTATGTTAAGCCACTTCCAAGTGATTTAAGGAAAGTAACTACTGAACACATGACTTTTATAATGGAAAAATATTTCAGAAGAAATCAGGCTGTTTTCTGGTTCTTAAAAGACAAATGAGGGAACAGAACTTTCTCAAGCACAACTCAATAGCATTACACGTCTTAGATTTTTTAAAAAAAAGCATTATTTTTTTTTGTCATTTATTCAAGTATGGGTTCCTCAGAACTTTTAAAAATTAATTAATTTTTATTTTCTCTTCCTGGTTCTTTTATAATTTTTTCTAATTTAGAAAATAATTTGTCATTAATCTAGTGTTTACCATTCTCTAATTTGCAGGTAACTTTCTCTGCTTAAGGCTGGCAAGTAATTCTTTCCAATTAAAAAGGAACTTGGCCACATTCTTCCTATTTGTTTCCATGATAACCCAGGATGCCTCTTTTTGGGATATAAATGTCATCCTCTTCAACCCATTATTCTCATCCTTGGTTAAAAAATTAGTATGAGTACTTCCTTTGTACCTCATGTGTGGAATGTCCCGAAAGCAAAGAATCAGGAAAATCTTGAATGATTTGTAGTCTTCAAAAGGAGGCTGAAATAAAATACATGAGCAGTGCTTAATGTTATCAAATTAACCCCAAATAAAGGAAACCTGGTACGCGTTATTCATATACACAATAGCAATCATGCTATATTACTTATCTAGTGAAATCCAATATTTTGTGTGGTTTTTTCAAAAATTTTAATATTTTTATTATTTACATTATTATAGATGTTTACCATTCCTTCCTAACCACCACCCTCATACCCACCGGGCTTTTCTGAGTGGTTTTAATTAATGTAGTTTATATAGCTTGACCAAAAAATATTTTCTGTTATATTTTTATTATTTTGGAATATTCAACATCATTATTGACCCATACTCCTCCCATTATAAGATCTGGTCTTGGCTCTTATGCCCAGTGAAAATTGAGGTTCCCTTTTGCGTTGTCTCTTGCCACTATGCTTATAGCTCTGGACTGATGTTTTCTTTGCTCTCTCTTGAGTCAATTCTGCTTTTTTTGGCACCCACCCAAGGAAGGACTTGTTGCAGCTGAGTTTTCCTGAAGGGCTTTTCGCAGCAGGTTTCTGAATGTGTTAGGACTCTTTGGGCGACAATTTACAGAAACCCACTTGTGCTAGCTTGAGATACAGTGGTGATTTTAATTTTTTTGATAAAGGAATGCCCCATAGGACTGAAGAATGACGATGCACCTGGGCCTCAGAAACAAATTGGATACAGGCTGTGTGTTTTTTCTCTGTTGCAGCTTTCTCTGCTTCTGAGTCCACAGGCTACCACCTGCTTCTGGGTTAACATTTCTTTTGCACAGGAGATAGCTAAACTGAGGTTGGAATTTCTTGGTCACAATTAAAGATTTCCAATGGTAGGACCCAGCATGTGTAAATTGTTTACTCCTAAACCAGTAGTTCTGCCAGGGGCTGTGTTGTGTATTAGTTTTCTAGGGCTGCTGTAACAAATTTCACAATTTTTTTGGTTTAAAACAACAGAAATTTATTACTACACAACTCTGGAGGTCAGGAGTCCAAAACAAAGATTTGAGCAGAATTGGTTCCTTCTGGCTACAAGAATCTGTTCCACGTCTCTGACCTACTTTCTGGTGGCTCCTAACCACTCTTGGCATGTAGCTACACAACTCTAATCCCTGCCTTTGTTCTTTCATGACCTTCTTCTCTGTGTGTCCTTGAATCTCAAATTTCTTTCCTTTCTTTTATGAGGATATCAGTCATTGGATTTAAGACTCACCCAGGATGATCTCATTTCGAGATCCTTAATTTTATCTGCAAAGACCCTATTTCGAAATGAAGTCTCAGTTACAGGTACTGAAGTTAGTACTAAGATATATTGGTTTGGGGGATGTAATTTAACTCTCTACAGGCTGTCTTTATTGTGTGAACATATGAATGCTAGGATCCCTTATATAGTAACCATACAAATAGGGAAGGAATAGTATTTCCCAAAACAGAGAGGAGGAGACTGGGGCACTTTTCCTGAGGAGTCTTGTGCACTGGGATTGAACTTTGGGGAAAGCTATGACTTTGGAAATAGGTATCTCAGCCTCTCAGCTCAGTTCTAGCTTTGAAACATACTTATGCTTAAGTATGAGTGACTAATTTTAGATCTGTGTTGTTCTGATAGGGATAGAGGGAAGAGAGATTGAGTGGATGAAGATTCACTGTCAAATATAACATACTTGTTTTACTGTGATGGCAAGATGACACCATGTTTTCTATCATTATCCTCATCATCAACATCATCATCATCCTCTTGAATATTTTTTTGAAACTGTAAACTATCTCTCCAAATAGCAATAATGATGGAAACAACCATTGCCTAGGTTGCCAGGAGAAGGGAGATAAAGAAAGGACATAATAGCTTGGAGTGTGACACAAAAGAAATAACCAAGAAAATTTTAGGAAAAAAATGAGTTATAAAGAGGAACTATTCCTATGATTTTTAAAACTTTTAGTGGAGAGTTTCAAAAGTAAGCAGAATAGTGTTATGAACCCTCCTGTTTCTGTCATTTAGCCCAGCAAGTGTTAAGCCATGGACAGTTCTTTCCTGCTCCCTCTGTAACCCCATCCAATTCCATCCTGCCCATGTTGATTTGGAGAAAATACTGGACATTGTATGACTTCTTCTGTAGATGTTTATGTATATAGCTCTTTTTAAAACACGTAATAGTGATGGTATTATTATACCTAGATATACGTGTGTGTGCGCACATGTGCATAGTATTTTAAGTGTCCAGTCTTCAGGTTTCTAATTAACTCATAATTTCTTTTACAATTTGTTTAAATGATCATCTAAATAAGAATGGGTTGTTATGTCTTTTACATCTTTTTTATTCTATAGGATCTACTTCTCACATCTATCTTCCTCTGTTTCTGCCTCTTTTTCTTACAATTTCTTGAAGAAACTTGGTTGATTTCAGTGATTTCCATAGTGTGGATTTTGCTGATTATATCCCTATATGCTTTAACTTATTTCTCTGTATTCTCTGTATATTAAAAGTTTGCTTCTAGAAATTTGATAATAGTTAAATTTTTGTTGTTGTGTGGGGTGGATGTTGGGAGAGGGAAGAGTTCATCATAGGTAGTAATATGTTCTTCCATGAGTAAGGCATAATATCTGATTATTAACTATTGATGCTCAGTGGCTTTTCCATTAATTCATTAGGAGATTTGAAATAGGGAGATGGTTATTCTGTCATTTTTTGTTCACTTAGTACTTGAAATACCACTAAAAAGAGAACCTTACCCAAACCTATTGTTTGATTAGTTAGTACAGTTTGTATAGAAAAAGCAGGCTATATACTTTCTTTTCAATGTTTTGAGTTTGTTTTGAACTCAAGGTTTAGAAGCAGCTTGAGAGAGGGAGAGAGCAAGGGAGGGAGAGATAGAGATTGACAGATTTAAATGAAAAAAGTTCTATTGCTATTTAATACTTTTCATATGTTATAAATGATTTAAGAGGGAAAGGAGTAAAACAAAATCAACAAAATTGCATCTTCCAAAGGAGACTTCTTACAGCTCTCTGATTTTTAGTTCCAGGGACCATTTAGGAGTAAATTTTCTGTGTGGTGAATTTAGCTGCATGGTGGGCAGTCATGACCACAGTAGTTATATTTCTATTCATCATGCTTAATACTTATTGTTTTACTTATCAGGAGCCTTACAGTGGTTTTAATGTTGTAAGTACATGGATTAAGATGTATTAAAAGAAACTTAAAACAAAACACCTGCCTCTTTCCCCCAACAGGGTTATTTCATTGCTTGATAATATAAAAGCATTTTATATTAATTTTATCTTTCTATATTTACAATGCCCTCATTTGCTAAACACGTAATTTCTAAGAAGAAAGACCCATAGCCACAACTAGTAATACTATTTATATTTAGTTAATAATAAACTAACAAATTTTAATAAGATATTGGTTACTATAATTTTAATGTTCATATGTAAAATCATGTAATTGCCTAAATAGAAATTACCTTGAGAAGTCACCTCTGTAGTCAAGCAAGACAGTACCTTAGCAGTCTTTCTTTTATCTATCCATCTGTTAATTATATATACATTTTTTGAATAATTTCTATATACCTGTGCTAGGTGCTATGATATCATGATGAAAAAAGCAAACATAATCATTGAACTCATGATGCTTTTGCTTTAGAGGGAGAAATTGACATAATTATAATTGCACAATTACATATTAAATGACATCCTTTTTAATGGTCACAGAGTATGGATATGTCATATTTTGACTCTATTAATAATTAATTTTTCCTTGATTTTTAAGAAGGGGTAACAAATGCAGTGGAAGGTCTTTTTTTAGGTGGATGTAAGGTATGTAGGTATATATATATATGTATTATTATTATTATTATTATTTTTAAGGAGGAGTTCTTAGAAATGGAATTTATGGGAACAGGAATAATATGTGTGTTAAAATTTTTTATGGATACTGACACATTGCACTACATAAAAGCTTAACCAACATATACTCGACATGAAAAGACTTATTTCCCCCATTCACTCATCAACACAGGATATTATGAATCTTATTCTTCTATGATTTGCATATCTGTAGTCTCTGCTCATATTTCTAATATATGATTTGCCTTATTTTGTTGCTTTTCTTGTTTTATGGATACTAATCTTTTCTCTGTCATATATGTTATATTTTCTCTCAAATCTCTTATTTTTAATTTCATATTTTCTCTTTGAAAACCCTACTAACTTTACTAAAACTATCTGGAATTTTACTACAGATTGTCTTTTCTTTTTTGGTTCTTTTTCACATATTCCCATCAATTTTCTCTTAACAATTTCTTTAATCTTTATGGCCACATTCAAAACATGGTAAAGACTTGACTGCGGATTCTTCTTCTGGTATTCACTTTAACCAAAGTTCTTTGTAGCCTATATCTATTTCATGAATTATTTTTTATGCTTGACCTTTAAAAAAAATAAAAGCTTTATACATTCACCCTTATAAAAATGTATAACTCAGTGATTTTAGTATATTTACAACATTGTGCAATCATCATACATTGTCTTTTAACTGGATAACTTTTTTAAGAAAAATTTTTGTGTTATGTCCGAAAATATTTTTTCTGTCTTTATATAGTCCTCTCAGTTTGGGGGAGGGTAGGTTTAGATTTATTAAGTTACATAAACCTTTCCCTGATAATTCTATATACGTTGTTTCATTCAGTGTTGCTGATAAGAATTCTGATGCCAAATTAGAAATGATATCAAAGTAATTGGTTTTATTTTATAAATTTCATTTTCAAATCTGAGAATTAATAGGATTTTCTTTATATCCCAAGGATTTTCTTTATATTAATAGAGAAATTCTAGCAATTAATTTTGGTAGGTATCTTGCGTAGTATTTGGTAGTAACCCTTTCAATTTGAAGATTTAAGTTCTGAGACATTTTCTTCTACCCTTTCTTTGATTTTAGCTTTTTCAGTGGTTATGTTTTCTTCCAATTAATTATTTTAATTTTCAGCACTATTCAAAATTACAACTTTTGTAGTAATCACACAGAATTCAATAAAAATGTTTAATTTTGTAAGAGCAGATCTCAGGTGCAGAATAACAATGGCTTGAAAATAAGGAATAGAGGGTTTTGTGAGGAGAGATGGAATATATTGGAAGTTAGCATGGGTTTTAGTTAGTTTTAGGCTTAATTATTCATTAATTGAATGATTAAAAAGTAAAAAAAATTATAATCTTTACGATATGGTTACACGTATTAGATTATCACAACTTTTTGAAAAAATAACCAGGTACTTTATTGACATACTTTTATTTAGTCTGTAAAACAACACAGAGCTGTAAAATTATATAATAATATAATAATAATAAAATTATAATTTTACAGATGAGGTTGTTAAGGTTCCTAGGTGTTAAGTGGTTTGCCTAGTATTCCCTAACTAATTGGAACTAGAGCAAGGATTGACATAAAAACCTGAAATCATTCCTCTCAACCCATTGAAATATTTAAATAATTGTAATAGTTATTCAATTGAAGTTAAGGCAAATGTGTCACTATGTGAATAGTTCTATATGTGATTTGATTGATACTCTACCTTTCAAAAATCATATCTTGTTATGCTATACTCTTAAAATATAGTACAGACTTAATTATTCACACTGTAATATCTAGATCCATAAATAAGACCAAGCAAGACCTAACTTAAAGGTTATAAAACTGAAGTTCATTTGTCATCTTCTGGTTCTGTGAACTCCCTGGAATCCAATGTAAATATGATGTTTGTGCTTTCCTGTAGGATTCTATTGCTTTCATAAAGGGGTGGGTGGTCAATGTAGGTTAAAGTTATAGATCTGTTATCTGCCTCTCTAAAACTCTAGTCATATGACAAATCATTAGAAAAAGAAAACCAATCTAGTTTCATGTACAGAAAAGGATTATAGGCATACTTTGTTTTATTGTACTTTATAAATACGATTTTTTACAAATTAAAGACAAGCTCCTCCACCACCAGCATAAAGATTATGACCCTCTTTATTGTGTCTGGAACTGAACCCACAATACTTAGAGGTATGCCTGCATTTAATGAATCCATATTTCTTGGAAGAAATTCAGCCAGAAATTCAATTAACACTGATCATCTAAAATGAATACCATTTAAACTAATCATTAGGCCCAGGAGAAGTGGCCTTATATGGTTACTAGGTGCAGCCTGGACTTTCTCCAGTTTTATATAAATGGAATCCTTTTAGCTTAAATCAAATGTTAGAGCTGATTTCCAGTTGCATAAATACTGAAGGCTAGAATCAAGACAAGGACACTTCTGACCATGTAGGGACCCTCTAACTAATGCAAACCAAAGTTTTCTCCTCCGTTATGACAGGTCTCAGCCAGATACTGCAATCTGGAAACCACTCACTCACTCTTGATGATGAGAGTTTATCTGCTAAACATAGCTACAGACCTGAGATTTCATGCTGTTGTATAACACCTAGGCTTAGGCCTGGGTCAGAGCCATAGAGGTTTGTATTATTCCGAGGAACTACTTTTCAAAAAGCAAGACTGTAGTTCTGAGGCCTGGGAAGTTAGTTAGCAAATTTACATATTTGGTAGAGTCAGACCACCCTAAAGCTCTGAGGAGCCTCTGTAAGCTCTGCTCTCTATGACTAAGTCCAGACATTCATACCCAGGAGTAGGTTCTTAATAAATTGGTTATAGAACAATTATGATTTCCATGTGGAAGAATCTCCAGGTCTTTATAAATGGAAGTATGAAGGGAATGTGAAGGGCTGCCGGATATACTGGAAGATACCAATCCTTAAAATCCAGGGTCCTTAGCTACAGAATGGTCTTGATTCTGTAAAAGTGAGTAGTATGAAGAACTTTATTCTGGAAGTTTGAATGTTGAGGTATCTTTTCCCTAAGCTTTAGAGGAGGATTCTAGAAACTCAGAATGTCAATAGAGAAGGTCAGAAGAACATGAGCAATACCTCTATTCCCAAGGAGGGCTCTAAGAGATGCCACACAATGAGATCTTCCCGAGATAACTACAGTTCATTCCAGTTTTTTAAAAATAACTTTTTTAATTTTATTGAATCACAGTGGGATTAACTGGCCACAGAGTACCATGTAATTGACACGAACCCAATGTAGGGTATGTGAGGAAAGCTAAATCTCTGACATCCACCAGAGAACATACATAGGAAAGAGTCTTAGGGGAAAAGCTTCATGCAGTGATGAGACCTTTACGTTCACCAGAGAATCGACGCAGGAGAGAAACCCTACGTGTGTGATAGCTTTCGACAAAGATTCATTTATGACTCTACATTGCATGGTCATAAGAAGATCTATATAAAAGAGAAAACATACTGTTGTAAAGATTGTAAAAAATGCTTCAATTGCAAGGGAAACCTCAGTGCTCACCAAAGAACCTACTTAGGAACTAAACCATGTGAGTGTCTGTCTACATGGTTTAGTGCTGGATAATAGAAATATAATGCGAGTCACAGATGTGAGCCACATATACAATCAAAATTTTCTAGTATTTGCGTTAAAAAGTAAAAAGAAACAGGTGATACTAATTTTAATCATGTATTTTCACATAACAAATATTGCAATTCATAATCAATATAAAACATTATATCTGGCTATTTTACTTTTTTGTGTGAGTCCTAAGTCTTTTAAACCCAGCATATATTTTATACTTTATAGCACATCTCAGTTTGCATTTACCATATTGTAAGTGCTTGGTAGCTACATATGGTTATTGGCCACTGTATTGGATAGCGTTGTCAAACCTTTTGTCAGTTGGAAAACTTTAAATACCATGAAAGAGTACACTCAACAACACTTCACATAATACCACTAACAGATACCAGTTAAGCAAATCCAAGTCCTTGTCCTAGTTCCAAAATAAGTTAGCAGTGATTCATAACTTACTATTACTCTGGATGGCAGATGACATAATACATGGTAAGCACTTAGAGGAATACTTAGCTTACAGTAAGTGCTCTGAAATATTGACAACCATAACTAAAATATAATTATTTTTTTATTTAACAGATATCTTTTTTTTATTTCTAATATTTCTTTCTAGTTCCCAGGAAGATCCTTATATAAAAAGGGCAGGGTAATTTGTGACAGCATGGATGAATCTGGAGGGCATTAAGCAAAGTGAAACAATCCAGACAAAGAAAGACAAGTAATATGGTATCACTTACATGTGTAATCTGAAAAAAAGGAGAGAAAGTTGAACTCATAGAAACTACTAGTACAATGCTGGTGGTTGCCAGGGAGTGAGAGGCAGGGGTCGGGTGGGGGTAGGAGGCGCGGAGTGTGTGGAGGAAACAGGAGGAGGTTGGCTAAAGGGCACAAACTTCCCTTTATAAGATGAATACGTTATGAGAATCTAATGAATGGCAGGCTAACTATAGCTAACAACGGGGTATTGTATACTTGAAATATGCTAAGAGAGTAGATTTTAAGCATTTACACACAAATGAATAAATGATATCAGGACAGTTATTTAACTGTATACTCAATTATATTACAGAAGGATTAAATGAAAATATAAAGTCAATAAAGAAAAGAAAGTGTTATAAGTTGGGAGAATGTGAATTGACTGGGAACTTTGCAATGTGGGGAGGGCCACTGATGCTCCTTTGCTTTCCTTCACCTGCTTCTCCATTTTCTTCTTGTCCCACGACTGGGTAGAGGGCACAGCTAGAAAAAGAGAGGCAAAAGTCCTACTTTACTGACATCACTGTGATTCTCTATTGACTGTTGCAATAGAAAAAATTAAAGTAGCCAGGTGAGGTCATCATGTATTAATTAACTTAATTATGGCAATCATTTCACAATGTATAGTACATGTATCACCTTGTACACTTTAAATATAATTGTATTTGTTAATTTTTACCTCAATGAAACTAAAATGGGAAAAAATCCCATTTCACAATTGAAAAAAGTAATAAAAAAAAAAGTAATCATAAGGAAAAAATAAAACGAAAAGGGCAGGCTATATATATATATATATATATATATATATATATATATATATATTTGATATATTATCCTCCTGCCTCTTACAGGAATAAGGGAAATACTTAGTTATTCCCCATTTCCCTTAACTTTATTTTAATGGGGGTTATTTGTTCTGATTGGTCCCCTGGCCTACTTTTTTGAATGGCTGATTTATTTCATACGTCTGTAATAATAATTCATGGTCTGCTGATAAATATAAATGAAGGACTTGATTATTCAGTATGGGTAACTGATGTGGTCACTGCTTGCAATTATGTGGGCTCATATTTATTTTTCCTGATTGATTTTCCCCCAAGTGTGTATAGTTATGGGACCAGTGAGTTGGTGGTTTGATTTTTCAGCTCTTCCTCCCTTACGAGGGCTGCCTGCTTGTCGGCTTCCTGTCGGCTGTGCTGCGGAGTGAGCCAGGGGCTGCTGGTCAGCATGGCAGCAAGTGTTCAATTATTCAAAATTAAGCACTTCATTACAGTATTTGTTTTTTTTACGTCTAGAATATTTAACATGCTATATGTTTTTTTTTACAGGAAGACACATGGCTTGATAAAAGCCATTATGAAATTATTACAAATGCAAGCTGTTAAGGAAGGCCAAGCTGGGGAGAAGAATATTCAGGATATATATTCTATTAGGTAAGCCATTTTTCCTTTCTTTAAAAAACATGTTTTTTGTTTTTTCTTTTTATTGTGCGAATTGTTAAATTATGAACTGAGACATGCTAATCCATTAAGAATTATTTCAGAGATTGAGCAGGTTTGCTTAAAGCAGAAGGGTGAAATTTCTCACTATGAAAAATAATAGGAGACTATCAAAGGGTTAGTAGAGAAAGGTCAGTAGTTAGGAGCACTGATTTACCTTTTCTTTGTCATCTATAGAATATAGCATGGGAGAATTATTTTAAAAAGAAAAATGACACAGCAACAATTGAAGTGGAATGCATTGGATTTTATGGGGGAGTGGTGGACAAAGGGTAGCATCATATTTATTTGTGAAAGTGACCTTAACCATTGCCTTGAAAGTCCTAGAAAGCCTTTTCTTAAGAGTGGAGCTCCCACCTAGTGAGCAGAAAACCCCCGAGGATGCTGATGACCGATGTATTAACATCCTTAGGAACTCTGTTTAGTGATACATCCAAAAGAATAAGAACATGGGACCATAAAGAGGGTACTGGTTTTTGGTGGAAAATGGCTTACACAGTCTATGACAATTCAACAGAGAAAGTAAATCAGATACCTGAGAATCCTCATTGGCTTGAGCATACAGCACTGACAATGTTGAGCATTTGACACCACAGAAATCAGAAGCCGTGAGTCTCCAAAATGTTAAGTGGTGCCTATTTATGAATATTTATAGTGCTTTCCTTTTAAGAATAAGTCAACAGTGTCTCATATATTACAATGATCTTTCCTGAAATTTTAGTGCTATTTATGATGTTTTGAGTATAATTTTGAGTTTTTAAAGCCATTTTTTAAAAATAAGGTCAGATTTCCATTATATACAATTTTTCTTAACATGTTCTTCAAACGTAGAAAAGTTGGAAGAATAAGTTAATAAATTCATTAACTGTTAAGTTATTAATTTATTTTTAAACAGAGAAGGCAAGAGGATAATTACTTGCTATTTGAAAATACTGTGGAAATGGGGTAGGCACAATAAACTTTTCCAAACTGATAAATATGACTCTTTTTATTTTTATTTTTAACATAGTGGGCCTCCTGATGTACAGGGTTTCATTTCAGGTGTGATAAGAATTGAACCAATGGAGTAGATGAGCAGATGAACAGATCTTAATATTTCTAAATGAGTCATATAAACATCTGTGTTTTTTCTCTTTTTAAAAAGAAGTCCAAATTCTTGGGCCAGAGTTCCAGGATAGAAAATAATTTTATTTCATTATTGGATTTCATTTAATTATTGTTCATGGGGGGTTATTTATTTACTTATTTAAAGATAGGAAAGCTATTGAAGTGTTTAATTATTTTTTAATATAATAATTTCATGACACAAATTGACTCATTTAAAGTATACTATTCCAATGGCTTTTAGTATATTAATAAAATTATGCAACTATCACCATAATGAATTCTAGGACATTTTTATCATTCCAAAAAGAAATTCCTCACCCATTAGCTATATCTCCACAGTTCCCGCCACCCAGTGGGGTAGGGTATTTTTAATTTAATTCAGTGGTTCTTAGAGCCCTGGCTGCTCATTAGAACAATCTAGGTGTGGAACATACCAAAAATCAAATACCCTTGACCGTCTGAATTAGAATCTCTTCCATGAGGCCTAGGCATTTGTATGTTTTAAAAGTCTCAGGTGATTCTGATCCACAGTGAGTACAAGATGGTATGTTAGCTGCTCTTTAGTGTACATTTACCACCTGGGACCTTGTTGAATGGCAGGTTCTCTTTCCTTATGGCTAGGGTGGCCTCCAGATTCTTCCCTGATAAGCTCCCAGTTGCTGCTGATGCTGCTGTCACCCCACCACACTATAAGTAGCAGAGCTGTGAGCAGCATCAGCAGTACCTGGGGGCTTGGTGAGAGTGCAGAATTTCAGACTTCATCTCAGACCGCTTGAATTAGAGCCTGAATTCTAAGACTTTCCAGAAATTTAGAGACGCCTTAAATTTTAAGAAGCCCTGTTTAGGTGATGGTAAAGGGAAATTTTCAATCATGCCAAAAAATTAGAGTTACTCTCATTTTCATACTGATTGTCCTCACTGGGTGTGAGTGCTAGACCTCATCTGTAATGTTTCTCTTATTTTTCTATTTATAATTTATTTTCTCCTGTGGTTGGTTCTTCTAATTGCAGTCTTATTTTAGAAAGATAATAGGTGTTAGGTGTGGATAGGGAGCCTAGTTTCAGGAGCTGAAATTATATTGGATACATAAGGTTTCTCTTTGAACTGGTGGCACATTAAGAGGTACAGAATCAATCACCTGAGTTGGCATAATCCAGTAATGTTTATGGAGAGCCCTTATGAGAATGGCTGCCTGGCACTATAAATCTGTAGAGTGTAATCGAGTGTATAAGAGCCTTAAGTTCCTCCAGGGGTACTGTGGATAACAGAAATGGAGGAGAGGTGAACCTGAAGAGCAGATTCCCCTCAAGAGAGCTATGATTACCTGAGTCAAGCATAAAATTGTCATGCTGTTTTTGAGCCTTTTTTGCCACATGTTGGTTAACATTATCCCCTACCCTTGGAGAGGCAACTGATGAGCTGTGTTTGAAAGTATTAAAAAAAAGATATGAAAAGCTTAAAATTCCACTGAGAGGTGTTTCCTGGTTATGCTGTAGGATTAATTTAAAATGGAAGGTAGTATGAAACAATTGTAAGCTTTCTGGGCATGAAACTAACCTATGTTTTTAATGGTATTAAAAACTCTGCTAGTAAACAGTTGGAATTTAAGTATTTCTCACTTCTTTTTGTCCCTAAGAGCTGACTAACTTGAACTATGTTAAAACAGAACATATGGTCACTTTTAGTGAGTCTGTGCTGAATTGCATAACTCATGCCAGTATGGCAGTGAAGGAAGAGGGAGATGTGAGGCCCAGGAATGTTAGCCAATGGCTTTCTTTTTTCCTGTGAATTTTCTGGAGGAGTTCTAGAGAGGGTTTTCTCTTTGTTGATCCTGGATCTCAGCAGTTCTTAAACTTCCTGTACATAAGAATCATCTGGGAAGCTTGTTAAAATTAGCTTCTCAAGCCCTCTTTCCTCATTCATTCAGTAGGTTTAGTGTGAGATTCAGAATCAGCAGTCAGTGATGTGGATATAGGTTGGTTGTGGATCACACTTGAGAAATACTGCTTGAGCCTCTGGGAGCTTTATGGTACACCTAGAAGCTTGCAAGGAACCTTTTGGGCTGTACTAGTAGGCAGCTCTTGAGTGGTCTAATCATATTACCTTGCCTCTGTTCCCTTTTGGGAGGTAAAAGATCTGTATGTTCCTAAGCTGCAAGGCACCAAGGTCACCTTATCATGTCCAGTATGGACAGTAGAGAGGCCTAGAGCAGAACCAAAGAATAACTCTAAAGGGAAAGCAATTCACTGAGAGCAAGCCACATGCATATGTAAGGGAGAGAACGTAAGAGATTTAAACATCATTGCTCTGTTCGATGAAGTTATGCCTGGCCTGAACACATTAGTGTTCTTCCTGGTGAGGTGGTGGATGGTTGTAGGAGCAGGAGGAGAGAGCCCTCAGCACCCTCCTAGAAACCACCACTAGTTTTTAGTGTTTACAGTGCATAAGCAGCTCATCCTCAGAGTGTTTGATATGTATGCCTGGAACATGCCTGCACACCTGCATTCCGGTAAGGGATTTGGATGTACAGCTGGTTTACTGACCATTCTTTGAGATATACTAGATTAGGTTGTGTGGATCTACTAAAGTTCATGTTGCTTAACACATTGTTGACTGGTCATGAAAACCCGTGTTTTCAAGCCCAAACATTGTTGACCTGTAATGAGTTAACTTGTTTTTGCACTTGCCTTAGCTTTTGTATAAAATTGCCTGTCAACAATGTGTTAAATGTACCCTGCTTTAGTTTTGTGGCTTAAACAAGATTAAATGGGGATATTTAAGTGAGGTTTCAACTCCCAGTGTCTTTTAGAATGGGGAAAATGGAAGAGCAATGCTGCTTGACTACAGTGATTAAATGAAGAACATATGCTAACTATTAAAACGTTAGACCCCTGTCTCTCAACCTTGTAGCACATTAGGGCCCTTTGAGGAACTTTGAAATGTACAGATGCCTGGGTTCTACTGAGAGTGACGAGTGTCAGCCTCAGGCATTTATAATTTTTCAAAGCTTCCTGGGTGGTTTCTTATGTTTCTCCTTTCACTTTTGTTTGGTCTGAATTTTCTTTTGGTTAGCTTGAATTCTGTTTTTCTGTAACACATGTGTATCTAACTAAGTTAATTTAGCATTCTTGACTATTGACCATACAGAAAGTACAGCAGAGAACTAGTATTCAGCTGGTGTTTTGGTTGCAAGGAAAAATAAGCTAAATTTTTATTTTTAATAAATTATTAGAGGCCCATTTTCTTATTTCTTTATAATGTGCTATTTTCCACCCTGAAATCTTACCATGTGCTTTTGCTTTTAATTTTTCCTCTGCATATTCATATTATGGCAGTCACCTTAAGATTTCTTCCCTCAGCTGAAGTGAGGAAATAGCTGTGAATTCATGAGCAGCAACTGCTTGTTCCAGAATTTGTGCATCATTCTGATGTGCCAGACAGTGGCTGACATGCACAAATATCAAATGTTAAGTGTTATTTGTGGAAAGATTTGGTCTGATCAACATTAAGCTGTACTTTCTGAAATAAGGGAATATTAAATGTTTTTGGCAGATGGTGTGCTCTGAAATGATTAGGCCAACAATAATGGATAGTTAAAACCATGAGTAAATTAAAGTAATGCAGTCCATATGTGTATTTGTTCAACCATTATTGTAGTGTTATATAGTTATTTAGATGGAGAGTTGAATTTAAGAACTTAAAAAATCTGTGTTCTTAAGGCTGAGTTACTTCATCACGAATATTGATTTTTCCCTCCTCTTATTTCTTAAGGCAAATGCATTCATCCTTAGGGTAAAAAGAGGAAAATAAGAGAATGTCCCAAGGTAATACGCAGAGTACACTAAGACTAGGTTGTGATTATTGATATGCAAACAGCCCAGTCCAGGCCAGGTGATTCGGTTGGTTAGAGCATCATCCTGTACACTGAACAAGGTTGTATGTTCAATATCCAGTTAGGGTACATCATACCTAGGTTGTGGGTTTGATCCCACTGCTGAGGTGCATATGAGAGGCAACTGATCTCCCTCTCTCTCTCTCTCTCAAGTCTATGAACATATCCTCAGGTGAGTATTGAAAAAGGGAAGAAAAAACCCCATAGCCCAGTAGTTCTATTAATTAGCTTTCTCTTAGCATTAGTATTTTCTTTCAAATTCATTTTGAAGGACTAGATGGACTAGATGAATTCAGCCATGCAAGAGAGCACAGGAAGAATGCTTCAGATACAAGGAAAAGCATATGCTTAGATGTGTCTATGTGGACAGGCTTGATGTGCTAGAGGAATTAACAGGTGGTAAAGTGGCTGAAACCTAATGTTTAAGGAAGAGAGAGGCCTAGATAGAGGCTCAGAAGGGGTGGCTGTGGTCTAGAATATAACAAGACCATGGCAAAGACTTTGAGTTTTATTTAAAGAGTAGAAGGAATTCATTAAAGATTTTTCTTTTTAATTTACCATCTTAAAATAGTTTTTAACATTCCAGAAAAGTTGCAAGAATAGAGTAAAAGATTCATATACCATTTACCAGGATTCATCATTTCTTTTACACTTTGCCACATTTGCTTTATCATTCTCCCTATATAATTTTTTATTTATTATTTTTTCAAAGATTTTTATTTATAATTTTTAAAGAGAGGGGAAGGGAGGGAGGAAGAAAGGGAGAGAGACATCATTGTATGGTTGCCTTTTGCCTGCTCCAGCTATGAATCTGGCTGGAGACCAGGCTTGCAACCTGATTATGTGCCCTGACTGGGAATCGAACCAACAACACTTGGGTTCACAGGCCGGCGCCTTATCAACTGTGCCACCAACCAGGGCTATAATTTTTAAAAAACCCAAAGTATTTGGGAGTAGATTGCATATATTAAATAGTATGTGCTAGCCCTGGCTGGTGGCTCAATGGATAAGGCGCGAAAGGTCGCTGGTTCAATTCCCCAGTCAGGGCACATAACCAGGTTGCAAGCCAGGTCTCCAGCCAGGTCCATAGCTGGAGGCAGGTGAAAGGCAACCAAACATTGATGTCTCTCTCCCTCTCTGCTTGTCTCCTTTCCCCTCTCTTTAAAAATATTAAATAAAATATAAAAAAAAATAGTATGTGCTGCCCAAGAACAAATATATTCTCTGATATTACTAGAGTATGGTTATCAAATTGAGAAAATTTAACAATTTAACAATACTTCAATCTATAGTCCATACTCCAGTTTTATCATTTGTCCTTTCATACCTTTTTCCCTTTTATTTTCAGTGTATAGGACCATATGTTGCTTTTAGTTGTCTTATCTTTTTAGTCTTTTACAATCTAGAACTATTTTCTCATTCTGTCTCTTTCATGTCATTGGCAATTTTGAAAACTATAAAAGTGACACTTCTCAGAATATTACATCTGAAGGCACTAAAGTTCCTCTTGTCCTCACTGGTGATTTTAATTTTGGTCACCCATTCAAGGTGATATCTGGTTTCTCTACTGTATAGTTATCATTTTCCTCTGCAACTAATAAGCAATTGCTGAGACACGTTGGGAACCATGCAAATGTCCTGTTTCTCATTAAGCTCATAATCCCCCAGTCAGTATTCTTTGATGATCTCAAAATGGTTATTTCCCAACTCTAACACTCCCTTCACATTTACTAGTGACATTGGAGACAGGTAAGTTTTAAGAGTGGAAATGATAGGAATCCCCAGAAATTTACTTAACCTATAGATTCTAAAGCTTCACTTCAGTAAATTCTGATTTTGAAAGCTTAGGTAGGAGCCATCGTGAGTAGTAGAATTTGTATATTTTTTAAAAGTTTGAAGAGATCTTGATACAGAACTAGGTTTGGGAATCACTGGACAGATGGTCATATGCCAAACAATGTTCTGGTATTTTATAATGACATTCAAAAAAGACACAACTTTCTTCCCTTCCACATCTGCATCTTTAAAATGGATAAAATTAAGATCTGAACCAGGGATATTGAGGTAAATTAACGAGACTGTGATTTGAACTATTTATAGGGAAATCCATCTTACTATGATTGTTTACATTGGCCATATACTTAATGTTTCAAATGATATATATTAATTTTTCTAAAATCAAGAAGAAATAACCTAAACTCAAAACAGTATGTAGCTAAGTTTTGAATTATTTTTAATGCCTTTTTAAATTGAGATATAATATACCATGAAATTCACCCTTTTAAAGTATATAGCTCAGTGGTCTTTATTATATTTACAAAGTTGTTTAACCATTGCTATCTGATCCCAGAATTTATTATTATTTTTAAGATTTTATTTATTATTTCCAGTGAGAGGGGAAGGGAGAGAGGCAGAGAGAAACATCCATGTATGGTTGCCTTTCACCTGCCTCCAGCTACAGACCTGGCTGGAGACCTGGCTTGCAACCTGGTTATGTGCCCTGGCTGAGAATCGAACTGGTGACCTTTGAGTTCGCAGGCCCGTGCTCTATCCACTGAGCCACCAGCCAGGTGATCCCAGAATATTTTCGTCACCCCCAAAGGACATACCAGGCCTATTAATAGCAGTCAGTCATTCCCAGTACCGCATATTCTCAACCCTTCAAACATTCTTACTTTTATCTATGGTTTTGGATAGTTCATATAAATAGAATCATATAATATGTGGCTTTTTATGGCTGCCTTCTTCCACTTAGCATAATGCTTTCAAGGTTTATCTATATTGTAGTATGATTAGTGCTTCATTTCTTTTTATGGCTGAATAATGCTACATGGCATGGACTATCACATTTTATTTATTCTGTAGTATTTTTGCATGCTTACCAAATTTTAATGGTTTTGCCTTTTTACATTTATTTCTGAAAGCAAACTACTTCTTGTAAGTTCTGAAAAGAAACATCTTAGTCTTTAAGAGGAGTTAATAATGTTTTTCATTTCTATACAGATTTTTTTTTATTACATTTACTACCTTAATGTGGTTGCTTAGAACCTTGCAACACTAAAATATTGACCATCAGCTCTTAAATTATAGTTTTGTTGTCAAGGTAAGCATTTTGCTTTTGGGAGTGCTGGTTATTTCAATAATTGAATATATTATCTAAAGTGATCCCCTGAGATGTAGATGCTTGGTTTTATTTAGCATAAAATAAGCGTGACAGCATCATTTAATCATCTGTACTATGCAGTCAAGCCTACCATAAGGGATTGGAGCCAGTAGACTACATTAATATAATTTATTTTGCTGCAATTACTGAAACTTTAATACTTAGGGAGCCCAGATTTCTGGGCAGAGCACATAATATGTAACCTTTTTTAAGGGGGAAATGGTGCTTGCTTTATAGTTTTTGGAAGTCGTTGTTTAATGTCTGAATTATAGCAGTTATCTTAGATATACTTAGTTTTAATTCACAGGTACATTTTTTGGAGGGGGTGGTTAGGCTCTTCCTTGATAAATCTCACAAAATTTTTGTTTTTCCCCTAGAAAATATACTCACATATTTGTCCTTAAAATTTTACATATAATTTCAGAGGGTTTATGAATTCTTGCTTTAATGGGTGAGTGGTCATTTTTGTAGAAAAATCAGGAAAAATAAGATGGGTAAGAAAGGAGTATCTGTGTCCCTGGAAAAGATCAGCAGAGTTAAGGATAAGAAAGTAGCTAGGACAGTAATTGGGGACTATTCAAGGGCCACCTGTCTCTTTGCATTTTGTTTCTTTCTGTTGAACTGCATGTTTTGCTTATGTTTTTATTTACTCTTTTCTCTCCTCTTTCCCACCCAGGGAAATCTTTGCTCACAGTTTATGGTTCTAATCACCTGGGGTTTAAACCTGGGATTTAGAATCAGACCTAAAGAATAAACTACATATATTGAATAATCTTCTAGGTAGTAATTGCCACTAGAAAATGCTTTATAAGCTATTCTAAATATGGATGTTTAACTTAAAATTTATGGTAATTTGCCAATAAGTATCTTTACAACCATAAAATATTATAATTTTTGCCTTATTGGTTTATTTAACTTATCTCTAGTTTTTAAAAGTTTTTTTGTTTTGCTATCATAACATGTAACTTAGTAATATAAGCTCTGTAGTCCTAACTCAATGTTTGTATGTTTCTCCCCACTGTCACCTTATTCCTAAAATAGTCCCACACTTCTGACACTGGCAAATACCTTTGCATTAAATCCCTGCTCCTGTGCAGATGATGGATGATAGAACTACACACTTGAAACCTATATAACTTTATTAACTTGGGTCATGGCAATACATTTAATTTTTAAAAATCCTTGCCTCACAAAATTAAAAGTTCAGTGTAAGGGCAGAATCATTGTAAAATGATAAAGCACATATACTTTCAGATAAATGTTATACTCCCTATTTACCATATATATATATTTCTAGTAAATGTTATACTCTCCCTTTTTTACCTTATCTAAATGAAAAATAAATTTAGTTTAAAATGTCAAAATTAAAATCATTTTTGGTCCACATCATTTTCTGGGAGCTTGTATGGAAAGGATAAAATGTTCTTATCTTAAAACACAATAGAGGGAAGTATGTGGGAAAAAAACCCTCACACAATAGAATATATAATGAGTCATAATTATTGTTTAATTTGATTTTATAATATTCATCATGGAATCTTTGGTTTTTAGTATTTATTTTTTAACTTAAAATCTACAGAGCTTTAAAAAAATCCTTTTTGGCTTCTAACTAGTACATTCAAATAAAAATTCAGAGCAGGTACAGAAATGCTTTTAAAATGCATATTTGATGTAGTAAGTGCTATGCTATGCTTCTGAAAGTGTCAGGGTCACAGCTGCACACAAAAATGCTTGGTGACCACAAACATTTTTTTTTTTTTACACAGAAAAGGCAATTTCTGTCTATCATGGAATTTATGATATAAATCAAATCTTGACTTTCCTATATTCAGGGATGTAGTGGAAAAGTTGTAGTGACCTAAAGATTATAAATAACTTGCTTTTTGATTTGCTCACCACAAGACTAATTTTTATATAACTACTCTTTTCTATTAGGATTAATGTACTTAGACTTGGAGAGGTGAATCTAGTTACATACTTTAGTTTACCATTGCCTCTGTACTAGTCTAGTGGAACCATGAGTTGATCATTCATTCTGTTCCCCACTCCGTTCTGCTAAGCTGTACTTACTGCTGTGTGTTGTTGACAATATTATTAAAGGGTGAGGGCTGAACTATTAAGTAGCAATTCTGCAAGCTTCCTATTTGTTTTTTTCCTTTTTTTTTTTTTTAATAACATGGACTTTGAAACAGTATACTAATGGGGCTATGATAACTTGGTTTAATGATCCAGAGTTTAAAAAGGTGGTTTGGGAAAATTTGTGTGTGTGTGTGTGTGTGTGTGTGTTGCATTTATGTAGGTGTGCATTTAGCACTAGAAGGCAAATATAAAAAACACAAGATGGATCCAACTTTCAAGCTGCTTATGCTCTAGCTTAATATACGAACCTACCTACATGATAGTTATAATAGCACCACTTTTATGGAATGTGCTGTGTGATGGTGCTATGGTAAATGCTTTATTTGGAATAGCAATTAAAACATTTACGAATTATGAAATAGGGAAATGAAGTGTGGAAGAATATAGAACACATTCGTTCATCTGTGGTAGGGAAAAGAAAACATAGTGAAGGAGAGATTAGAGGCACTAAAGGCCAATGGTTGCCTGGTTTGTATCGATTTTGATCTTTAGAAACAATGCTGTTCTCTTTTAAGAAGAAAGAGGAGTCTATTTGACATCTCAAGAGTTAGAAAATTCTGATTTAAAAATGTTTGTGGGTTCATTCTTGATGAGCACTTCTCTCTGAAATAAAAAAATACAGGATGATTTATTTCGTTGAGATAAAAATAGGATACTTCTTTTAGGTCTCAGATTTTAATAGACATTGTTCTTAGAGCCATTGAAACTTGACATAGAATTAGTAGCTGAGAGCTGTTCTTACTGTTTTCTGCTTTTACAGGGTTTGTTTCTACTCTTAGTGCTGAGCAGTGTGAAGGTTAGGGCTTTAATGTCTTTAATGGGTGGCTTGAGTTTTATAACTTTAGCATTAGAAGGTACTTAGCCTGATTTCCTATTTTACAGATAAAGAAACTGCCCAAGAAAGGTTAATTATCTTGCCTGAGATCACATGATTTGTTGCAGAGCCAGAATGTAAATTTGGAACTTGATTCTTAAATCAGTGCTTTCCCTCTATTATTTCACCTCATCTCTCCACTTACATATTTTTTTTCTGAAATACCGAAGTGGCAGTATAACAGCAAATAATTTTGATGATGCTATGTAGGCATTGCTTATATATAATAATAATAATGACAGTGCCCCAAATTTGTGTTTGTTTTTCAAAACTTGTATAGCTTACTATCTGCCACTGTTTTACCAGTGATCAGATTGATTGTTTGGTCAAACCATCTATCATTTTGAATGATATATTATATTATATTCAAGTTACTCTATAACTTCAATAGCAGGTTTGAGGACAATTGAAAATTTAAGGTATAACCCAAGCTTTGTGTTTTTTTGTACCACATATTTCTTTTTAGATCAATATTGCTTCTAAAAAGAGCAAAGTTGACTTGTTTTAATTGTGGATCTTTCATTTACCTTGATCTTTCTCAGTTGTATGTACTTAAAAGAAGCAGAATGGCTAATAAGCACTGAGTGAGAGTGGGAAAGAAAATAAAAATCTTGAATAATCCATAAATTTAATAATTAACTCTTGACTACTGAGAATGAACTATACCCAGCCTTATGAGATTTTAAATGCTCAAATTATATTTTATTTTTATTTATTTATTGAAAGACTTTATTTATTATTTTGTGAGAGGTGGGAAGGGGAGAGGCAGAGAGGGAGAGAGACATTAGTGTATGGTTGCCTTTCACCTGCCTCCAGTTATGGACCTAGCTGGAGACCTGGCTTGCAACCTGGTTACGTGCCCTGGCTGGGAATTGAACCAGCAACCTTTGTGTTCGCTGGCTGGTCAAACTTTATTTTAAATAGGAAAATAATTATTTTATATTCAAATTAGTATGTACATTATTTAACACTGCTTATTTTGGAACATGATTCTGTATTTAGCAAAGTCATGATTTTATTTTATTTTTTAAATTATATTTATTTTATTATTTATGCTTTCACAGTTGTGTCAGTTTTCCACCTTTGTCTTCCTTCACACAGAGTACGCCCTACTCCGTCAGGCAATCCCCAAACCATTGTCCATTGTCCATGGGTAAGGCATATATGTTCCATGGCCACTCTATTTTATATGCTGTTCTTTACACCCTCATTACTTATGTAACTATCAGTTTGTTCTTCTCATTCCCTTTACCATTTTCACCCATATGTGTAACACTCCTCCCATCTGGCAACCATCAAAATGTTCTCTGTATCTATGATTCTGTTTCTGTCTGTTTATTTATTTTGTTTTTTTAGATTAAATTATTGATAGGTAAGTATTTATTACTGTTTTATTGTTCATATTTTCTATCTTCTTAAAAACCCTTTAACATTTCATTTTATACTGATTTGGTGGTGATGAGCTCCTTTACCTTTTTCCTGCCAGAGAAGCTTTTTATATGTACTTTGATTCTAAATGATAGCTAGTAATTTTGGTTGTAGGTCCTTGCTTTTCATCACTTTGAATATTTCTTGGGAATCCTTTCTAGCCTGCAAAGTTTCTTTTGAGAAGTCAGCTGACAGTCTTATGGGAGCTCCCTTGTAGGTAAGCTTTTCTCTTGCTGCTTTTAAGATACTCTCCTTGTCTTTGACCTTTGGCATTTTAATTATGATGTATCTTGGTGTGGGTCTCTTTGGATTCATCTTGTTTGGCACTCTGTTCTTCCTGGACTTGTTTATTTCCTTCACCAAATTAGGAAAGTTTTCTGTCATTATTTTTTCAATTAGTCTTCAGTTTCATGCTCCCTCTAGCACCCCTATGATGCAAATGTTGATATCCTTGAAGTCATCCCAGAGACTCTTTACACTATCCTCATTTACTTATTTTTGGATTCTTTTTTTCTTATTATTCTGATTGGTTGTTTTTTGCTTCCTTATATTCCAATTGCTGAATTGATTCTCAGTTTCATCCACTCTGCTGTTGTTTCCCTGTGAATTGTTCTTTATTTCAATTAGTGTATCCTTTGTTTCTGACTGAATATTTTTTATGCTATTGAAGTACTCACTAATTTCCTTGACCATTCTGATAGGCAGTGTTTTGATCTTTTTATCTGATAGATTGCCCATCTCCCTTTTGTTTAATTCTTTTTCTGGGGTTTTGATCTGTTCTTTCATTTAGGCCCTGTTTCTTTGTCCCCTCATTTGGCAACCTCCCTATATTTGTTTCTATATTTTAGGCAGAGTTTCTATATCACCCAGGCTTGGTAGAATGGCCTAATGTAGTAGGGGTCCTGTAGGCACAGCCTTCCCTATGACCAAAGCTGGGTACTCAAGGTGTGCCCACTGTGTGGGCTGTGTATACCCTCTTGTTGTAGTTGAGCCTTGATTGCTGTAGCCATATCCAAGATCAACCACTGACTGTATTCTGTCCAGGGTCACACAGCATTAGCTGCAAAGCGATTTGCAGATGGCTGCTACTTGTGCTGCGCTTGGAGGTGTCTAGGCAAGATCAAGCTGTAAACCAAGGCAGCTGCTAGTGCCAGGCCTGGATCAACTTAGTGAGAGGTACAGGTAGGTATAGGGCTCACTAAGACCAGATATTGCTTGTTTGAAAAAAATTAGGAAAATGTGAAGAATGGGCCAAGCAAGTCATTCATATGGAAAAGCCACTGGAAATAGCTTGGGTTAGCCTGAGAGTTGGGAGGGACAGAGACCCAGGGATTCACCAGGGTGGGGCAAATAGTGTGAGCCAGGTTGAGGGAGTCTCAAATATAGCCTCCATTGGCCAGCTCTGTGACTGTGTATGCGGAGGGATCAGAAAGGAACAATAACCCCTGCTAGCACTTCTGTCTGGGAGAAAGTTGTCCCCTAGCTCACATCCTTATGCCAAACAATTCAGTTCCTGTACATATGTCTCTTATGCCTTTTAATCTGCTGCCCTTGTGCTGAAGTTCAGAGGGAGTGTGTTTGAGAAAGTCTGTGTATTGGCCTATTTAGAGGAATTGCATGGAATTCTAGCATTTCTGTCTTCTACAGCCTCAGTCTTTAGAAGCCTTTTACAGCCAAAAGTTGAGATTTACTTTCCTGTCACTGGAACCTGAGGGTGGGGAGCCTGTGGTTGTGCTGAAACCCTTCCTCCTGAGATATCCCTCCTAATTTTTATCCACCAGGCATACATGTAGGATCAGCCCATTCCACAATTTTGCCCCTCCTACTTGTCTCAGTGTGGTTTCTTCTTTAATTACATAGTTTAGGACTTCCATGCAACTCCATTTCTGATAGTTTTGAATGGTGGTGGTTTTATCTATAGTTCATCTGTAATTTTGATGTGGTTTTGTGAGGGAGGAGGTAAGCTGTGTTTACCTATGTCACCATTGACCAGAAATAGAAAGGTGTAACTTTACATTTGTTTTCCATTTTAAGTGTCTTTGTTTCTACAGTATTGTTTTACTCTTGTATACCTAGTGTTAATATTTGATAACTACGTTTCTTCTTTAAGAAACTTAAAGTTTAAAGTTAAAGCATTTAACTTAAGTGCTTTTGGTTCAGTGTTAAGAAGGGTGAAACTGAAGTCAAAGGTTTTTTTGTTTTGTTTTGTGTTTTTGGTTTTTCTTAGTAACTCAGAGCTGACAACATGTTTTAATCAGCTTTGTGCCTCTTGTTAGTGCTTGTCCTTTTACCTAGTCCAGTGGTTCTTAACCCCAGACAGCTTTGCCTCCCAGATGACTTTGGTCATGTCTGGAGACATTTTGTCATGACTAAGATGAGTGCTAATAGCACCTTGAGGGTACAGGGTAGGAATGCTGCTAAACATCTTGTAGTTCATTGGCCAACCCGTGCAACAAAGAAAGGTCTGTCCCTGATTGTCAGTACAAAATCAAGATACCATTACTTATTTCACAATACAATATACTTGATTAGAAGATTAGCATCCATTCTATTAGTTAAGCATAATGTGTATTTACATAGCAACTTAACATTTCATAAGGGAGAATTTTGCTGTTTGCTTCATTATACTTAAACTATCAAAATTAAATTTGGCAATTATAATTAGCTTTAGGTTAGAAGTACTCAGTTGACTTAGTATAACATTAATAAACTAGTGTTAATCAACAGTAAGAGTCAATGTTCTTATTTTGGACTAGCCTTCTCCCTTAAGCTTTTCAGTTTCTTGAAATCAATATTGCTTGTTTCCTACAATATTTCCACTTGGATTTGACATAATTAATTCTGTAAAAAATTTTGCAGATGTCTAAGTCAGTAATTAATCTGATAATCCTTATTCTACTATATTCTACTTAAGATTTCGTTTAGAGATTAAACTGGAGATACTAAATAGAACTTGCAGATTCGATAGTTAGCAAAATGGGACTTCAGCTTCAAGCAACAGAGCTAGAGTGGTTCCCACAATCCTGTGGAATGTAGTAGTTTTGGGCCATATGTACATTTTTTTCTAATCTTACTTTAAAAGTACTATCTCTTATTTCTGTTAACCTGATTTAATTTGGACAAAACTAACTTTTTTTTTTCTTTCAGATTTTATTTATTTATTTTTATTTTATTATTTTAAAAAATTTTATTGTTGTTGTATTATATCCATGCCCTTTTTGCTCCCATCTGTCCCCCTCTCCACCCACCCATTCCTCCCAAAGTCAATCCCACCTGTTGTCCATGTCCATGGTTCCTTTATACTAGGTTCTTGTCTAAGCTGCTCTCCTTCTTTGCCTCAAAAATATGGAACGCTTCATGAATTTGCATGTCATCCTTGCGCAGGGGCCATGCTAATCTTCTTTGTATTGTTCCAATTTTAGTATATGTGCTGCCGAAGCGAGCACTTATTTATTATTTTCAGAGAGAGGCAGAGAGGGAGAGAGACATCAATGTGTGGTTGCCTTTCACCTGCCTCCAGCTAAGGACTGGCTGGAGATCTGGCTTGAAACCTGGTTTTGTGCCCTGGCTGGGAATTGAACCAGCGACCTTTGGGTTGACAGGCTGGCACCTTATCCACTGTGCTACCAGCCAGGGCCAAAACTAACTTTTAAAAAGGAGATAGATATTTAACATTTTAGGGGTGTGAATAGTGGGAAAGGGTAGAGAATGACTTATACGGGAAATGTATTAGTAAGCTCTTTAATGCTTTATGGTCACACAAAAACTATATGGTAACTTGTTGGATTTTCTTTTTAAATAATCATAAATGCCACCATTAGCTGGCTTCTTATTTTGTTATGGTGTTTTTCAGAAGTAGGAAACATAGATAAAATAATTGTAGTTGCTGTTCTGTTCCTTTTACTCATGTTTGCTTGAACATGACCTACTGAACTGTTAATTTAAGAATTTCAGCTGATGTGACATACCTGAGAATCTTTTATGATTTATTATATTTGTTGCTTAGTATCTGTGGCAAGTATAGTAGAAGCAAACTCTAGATAGGTTTAACTGCCAAAGAATTTGAAATTTGGAAATGTGATTTTTATATGATTTTTGAGTTTTGGCATTAACAAATTGCTTAGAGGTGATCCCTTGTACTGGCAGTAATCTGATCAGTCAGAAATAGCCTGTGCTTTAGCAAAACATGCTGCCAGCAAGTGAAGTTAGTGCTTGATAGATTAGGTGAGGTTGAGGAGAAAATAAAGAGATGGTGTTATAATAGCCAGAACTGTGTAGTGGTGTCTAGGAGGTGTTTAAGATGAGTGTTTGAATGTGATGGATGTGACATACCTTTCTAAGAGAGAAGACAAAAATCAGAAAACTTTCTAATTCCTAACAACTTTACTGTTCTGCAGTGTTTTACTTGTAGTGGTTCTCAACTCTGGTAACACATTAAAATTGCTAGAGGAGTTTTAAAAAATTATTAATGCCTGGGCTCCATTCCTAGCAACTGCAATATAATTGGGACCTGGACATTGGTATATTTTTAAAGAGTTGCACAGATGAATCTAACTTGTAGCCAGGGTTAAGAACCACTGCTTTGTAGAAGTGCATCAGAATTGTCTGGAAGGCTATTAGGTCTGGGTTGGAGCCTGGGATTTATTTACATTTTTAACAAATTTCCAGGTATTTTTAACAAATTTCCAGGTGATGCCGATATTGCTGGTAAGGTGACCACACTTTCAAAACTACCAAGGAGGTAGTTTTAAAAAAGCATTTCAGTGAAACTAGTTTGCCTGTTCTTTTTGTTTTTTGCCCCCAATCATTACTAGTGGTATTTTGTTGTGTTAAAAATTACATTATTTTTTGATTCCTTTGATATTAAAAAGATGGACACTTGTCTATTTTTGAATTTATAATAAGTATATTTTACTTTAAAAATTTTTTTGGGGAAAAAGCCACATCCATAATAACTAAACACTTTGTACAGTGCTTCATAGTTTAAGAATTTAATGAATTTAGTTTCTAGTAGACCTTTTGAATTATTTGAAATAACTTGTGCCTTTTTTTCTTTTTTAAAGATTTCATCAGATTCAGGTCTTATGTTTCATATAGGGTTTTTTTTTTTTTTTTTTAAGATTTTATTTGTTAGTTTTAGAGAGAGGGGAAGGGAGAGAGGCAGAGAGGGAGAGAGACCTCAATGTATGGTTGCCTTTCACCTACCTCCAGCTAAGGAGCTGGCTGAGACCTGGCTTGCAACCTCGTTATGTGCCCTGACTGGGAACCGAACCAGCAACCTTTGGGTTGGAAGGCTGGTCGGTGCCTTATCCACTGTGCCACCAGCCAGGGCTTATATAGGTTCTTTAGGTATCATAATGAATATGGCCCAAATAAAAAAATTCATCCTTGTACAAGAGAATTTTAAGCATTTTCAATTTGGACAGTTTGTTGTTTGAGGTGGGAGAACTATTTTCTTTTTCCCATCTTAAATATGCTTGAGGAACATGGAGTCATGCACTGAGAAAAATGGCGTAAGTGGGAACAGAGATGAGATAGTGCTTATAAGTGTGGGCAATGTTAGAGAAAATGGAACCTTCCATTCTTTTAAAGAGAGTGGCAGGAGAAGGAGGTGTGACTTTTAGGAGTGAAAGAATCAAGGGATAGAGATGACAGAGCTACTGGATTCAGAAGCTGGGCTGTCATAGAGCTAAGTGGCAAGAGTTTGTTCTCAGCTTTGGGTCTCTAAGTTTAAAGGAAAAAATGACAGTTCTAATGAACCAGCTCACCAACAAATGCAGTAGATGATAATTTTGTGACAGTTATGAATCCTGCAAAAATGTCTCTAGATGGCATTTTTTATTTGTTTTTGCTACTATATTTAGTTATTGAGAATGTATAGTCCTGAAATGACAGCTTCCAATGTGACTTCTATGTTTTTCAGAAATCATCCTCAGCCTTTGATCACTGTGCTTGAAAACAGACCTGATTGCTGGCCAGTACTTTTGCAGCAGCTGACAGCTTTTTTCCTGCAATGCCCTGAAAGGTAATTTAAAATAAAATAACTGAGGGCGATGGAATGGTATCTGCTAATTTTAGAGCTTAGCTTTTCTTTTTAAGCTGCTTTGACTGAAGAAAAGAAATGTCTTTGAGCATATATAGTTCTATATGTATATTTTAAGAGTAAGAATATAAAAACCTATTACATTTATTGATTTTTCAAATATTAAATATAAGAAAGGCAATTATTACAGAAGTCAAGCATTGGTTAGTTAGGAAAGTTGATTAGAAATATTCAGTAAACGTTAAAAATTTTAATGATAAATCATTTCAATAGTTGTGTTAAACAATTAATGTAAAGCAAAAAAACAAAAAAACAAAAAACAAAAAAACAAACCCATAAATCAATTACTTTCTCCTACCAATAATATAAAACAGGGCATAGAGCCTTTATACTCCGTACACAATACATTTAGAAGATGGTTTTTCTGGCAATTGATTAGTGAGTTACACTTTCCCTATTAGAAACCTGCTAACTGGGATCAAATGATAGTTCCAGGTGGGACTAGATAGCAACCATCCGAGCAGTTAGCTTAGCTTTACCAAGGCCTTTACCAAGGCCTCAAAGCTATCCCCTTTCTTCCATCCTTACTATCATGACACCAGCTTAAGTCATCATCTTTTGGCTTTTGCCCCTTATTTCTACCTGATGTCTTTGCCTCTGATTTCATCTGGCTCAAATCCATTTTCTACATACCTATCAGAATATATATCAAGAGAGCAAGTCTTAGGCCCTGGCTGGTAGCACAGTAGTTAAGGCGCTGGCCTGCGAACTCAAAGGTCGCAGGTTCAATTCCCCAGCCAGGGCACATAACGAGGTTGCAAACCAGGTCTCCAGCCAGGTCTGCAGCTGGAGGCAGGTGAACGGCAACCATACATTGATGTCTCTCTCCCTCTCTGCCTCTCTCCCTTCCCCTCTTTCTAAAAATAATGAAATAAAATCTTAAAAAAAAAAAAAAAAAAGAGAGAGAGCAAGTCTTATTGTATCACTCCTTTGCTTAAATTGCCACAATTATGGTTTTCAAATTACACTTGCAATATATGAGCTAAGTACCCCATTCAGGTCTGTTTCTATATAACCCAGATGTAGATATCTTATAGAAGCATTCTACTGGAAAAAAAAAAAAAGTTTTGTGTCTGAAATAGTTGAAAAATCTTCAGGTTACAGCATAAAATCTAGTATTTTATGTTAGACTATGTATATGATATGGTTTCACCTATTTCACCAGTTTTATCTTCTATCATTATCTCACAATTCATTGTGTATTCAGCAATGCACTGCCACACAAGAAGTAGTGCTGTTCTCTTGCCTCGGTGCTTTTGTTAGTATCCACCTTAATCTCAAATCTTACCACAACTCTTTGCTAGCTAATTTCTGCATTTTAAATCTCTGTTTAGGCTTTCTCACTCCTGGGAGGTTGTTAGGTTAGGTATCTTTTATATGCTCCCATGATTTCATTGTGAGCTCTAACATTATACTTACTCCATTGTCTTACACTTAGCTTTCCTCTATTAACTGTGAAAACTTCCTGAGGGCAAGTATAAGGCTATGTCGTTATTCTTTATGTTAATAATGCCTGGTATATTTCTAAGTGCTCTGTAAGTGTTGGATAAACACGCATGAGGCCCACAGATTGGCGGGACCCAGGCAGTGAGTTGTAGAGTGCCTCCTAATATGTAATGTATACATAGTACCATCATGTAAGGTCATGATGCACGAGTTACACTCACCACACCAACTGCTTTCATGTTTTCTTATACTTGAAGTTTTTATAGGGTCCTATTGGTGAACACCATTTGAGTCTATAACTTCAATTTTAGATGGACTTTCTAGGCAGGATATACTGCTGTAGGATGTGGTTGTTTTTTTTTTTTTAGAAAGGGAGAGAAACATCAATGTATGGTTGCCTTTCACCTGCCTCCAGTTGGGGACCTGGCTGGAGACCTGGCTTGCAACCTGGGTATGTGCCCTGACTGGGAATCGAACGATAGACCCTTGGGTTCGCAGGCTCAGTGTTCAATCCACTGAGCCACACCAGCCAGGGCTGTAGGATGTTTTAAAGAGATATAGGGAACCTTGTAATCATCTCCCAGTCAGAAAATCCATGTGGCATTTCAATGAATAGCTCAAAATAAATATCATCATTTCTTCTCTCATCTAGGATTGCATTTTCAAAGTTAAGATTAATATTTACTAAATAAGTCTTTGATCAACTATGCCAGAAAGCAAATATGACAACTTTAGAATAAACACATTTGTTTAAGGACATTTCTCTTATTAAATAGATGGGAATACTTTTTAAAGGATGTTACTGCTAATTTGACAAATTTGTCATTAAGCTTATTAAGAATATATCTCTTTTTCAGTGCTTTAATTGACAAGTAATTAATTTAGCCTTTGGTTATTTTTATTGTAAAGGAGTATTGTTTTGGGATTTGGATGTAGTTATTCTAATGAAATTTGTCTAGATATTCATTAAGAAAAAATTTATTAATAGACTTTGATTTATTTACTGTTAAGCTTCTGTTGATTTGTTGTTTTCATTTAAATTCTCAGTGTTAAGAGAATTGCTATCTAGAACCTTTCGGTGTTTCTAAATTATTTTATATTTATTTGCAAAGAATAATGTCAATTGCCTCATTTCTACTTTTGCAGTATGAGATTATTCTTTGTAGTAGAAATTATGATTCTGATTTCATTCTTCAGTAGACTTACTAGTTTTCTTGAGATGTAATTTTGGAGTAAGTTAACTTAGTAGTTTTAAGTTGTTGTTTAGAAAGAAGGTGGATACTGGGGTAGCACTTTGAAAGGCACCAGGGGCATACAGGGAAAAACTGAAGTATCTGGCATCAAGGCAAGAGCTGGGGGACAGCTATCTCCTAGACATAAGGTATGCAGAGACTAATGTTTCTTTTCTGAGCCCTCCCATTTAAGAGGAGGGTGCCACATCTGAGATTCCATCACCTGGGTAATGCTATTTGCCGCACCCTAGAGATCCCCCAAGACTCTGTCCCACCCAACTTCTGAGCCTATCCAAACTGTTAGCCATGATTTTTCCATACAAATGGCTGGTCTTAGCTCAGTTTCAAAACTTTTAAATGCTATAAAACAAGCAACAGCCAGCTCCAGTAAGCCACCAGCCCTTGTACCTCTTGCTAAATGACCCTATGCTTGACACTAACAGTAGCCAGCCTAGATTCAAAGCTTGGTTTTGTCTGGAAATCTTCAAGTCCATCACAAGTAGCGGCATCTCAGATTGCTTTACAGCTCATGCAAGGTGCCCCAAGGCAGAACACAGGTGAGACCTGAACTTGGCCTGTACCACCTGGGAAACCTAGAGACTGAATACCTAGTGGAAAGCTACAGATCCCATTGGATGACCATTACCCTGCCAAGCTGATCCTCTATGGAGGTCCAAAATTGGTGATCAGTGATCACAGCCAGTTCTTGCAGGTGACTGGCCTGAGTAAATCCCTCCCATTGACCTGCCAGCAGCAATCAATGCTCAACTATATAGACCACACAGAAAATGCACTTTGAATACCAGCTTGGATGATAGGGGAGGTTGTGCCACTGGACCCTATAGGACACCTATTACATTAGGCAGTGGTATCAAGACACAGAGTCAAAGCAGGTCTACATAATACACAGAAACAGACACAGGGAGGCTGCCTAAATTAGTTGACAAAGAAACATGACCCAAATGAAAGAACAGCTCAAAACTCCAGAAAAAAAGAAACAAAATGAAGATAAGCAATTGATCAGATGCAGAGATTAAAACATTGCTTGTAAGGATGGTCAAGGAACTTAGTGAGAACTTCAACCGCATAAAAAATCCAGTGAGGAACAAGGAATGCACTAATTGAAATAAAGAACAATTTACAGGGAAACAACAGTAGAGTGGATGAAGCTGAAAATCAAATCAATGATTTGGGACATAAAGAAGCAAAAAACACCCTGGCTGGTAGCACAGTGGATAAGGCACTGGCCTGTGAACCCAAAGGTTGCAGGTTCGATTCCCCAGCCAGGGCACATAACCAGGTTGCAAACCAGGTCTCCAGCCAGGTCTGCAGCTGGAGGCAGGTGAACGGCAACCATACATTGATGTCTCTCTCCCTCTCTGCCTCTCTCCCTTCCCCTCTTTCTAAAAAAATAATGAAATAAAATCTTAAAAAAAAAAAGAAGCAAAAAACAATCAATTAGAACAAGAAGAAAAGAGAAACCCAAAAAATCAAGGATAGTGTATGCCTCTGTGACAATTTCAAGCACTTTAGCATTCACGTCATAGGGGTTCCAGAATAAGAGAAAGCAAGAAATTGGAAATCTCTTTGAAAAAATAATAAAAGAAAAACTTCCCTAATTTGGTGACAGAAATATACAAACAAGTCCAGAAAGCATAGAGAGTCCCAAACAAGTTGGACCCAAAGAGGACCACACCAAGATACATCATAATTAAAATGCCAAAGTTTAAAGATAAAACACGATCTTAAAAGCAGTAAGAGGAAAGTAGTTAATTATCTGCAGGGGAGTTCCCATAAGACTGTTAGCCAATTTCTCAAAAGAAACTTTGGAGGCTAGAAGGGATTGGTAAGAAATATTAAAAGCCATGAAAGCAGGGACCTATAGTCAAAATTGCTCTACCCAGCAAAGCTATTGTTTAGAATCAAAGAGCAGATAAAAGGCTTCTCAGACAAAACCAAAACAGAACAAAGCAAAACAAAACAAAGAGAAGTTCATCACCAAACCATTATTAAATGAAACATTGAAGGGACTTATTTATGAAAAAGATAAAAACTATGAATTATAAAATTATAATAGGTACACATCTACCAACAATTGAATCTAAGAAATAATTTAAGCAAACAAACAAAAAAGAGACAGAATCATGGATACAAAGAGCATTTTGATGGTTGTCAGACAGGATGAGGGTTTGGAGAGTGAGTCTTTGAAGAGGGGATTAAGAAGTACAAATTTGTGGTTACAGCATAACCATAAAGACCAGTATAGGAAACGATGTAGCCAAAGAATTTATAAACATGACCTGTGGATGAGAACAAAGGTGTGAGGATTGCCTGAGGGAATGGGGTTCCTGGGTGGAGACTTGCAAAGGAGGGAAATTTGGACAACTATTATAACAATCAATAAAATATAATTAAAAATAAAGATATGAATAATAATTCACAACTACAGAGAGGAGGCAAAATATTATGAAGGTGGCTCGTGATCTAGCTCTTTCTGTGTTAGGAATGATTGATTAGATTAGCTGTTTGCATTAATTTTTTAATACTGTATAGATACTCAGAAATAATAGCATCATGCAAAGTTTGGGGGACATTATTTTATAATTAAATTTTGCATTCATTTGTAGAATGCCTTATGATGTTAAAACTTCACCTTCAAAAAACTGAGAATTGCGTAAATTGACAGTGATGTCATGGTCTTTAGACCTGGATAATTTAAGGTTATCTAGCCTAACCTATTTTTTCAGGGGAGGGAACTAAGGAGAGCAATGTTAAATGACTTATTCACAGTCACATGGCTGATGAGTGGTAGACTGAAGCTGAAAGCCTCAGTATTTTACTCTCATTTCAGGTCTTCTCTTACCACGTCTCTCTTAATGGTAAACAGAAACATGAAAAATGTATATATAGATACATGCACACTTGGTTATCTTTTTAAACATTCTTATTCACATTAGGATTTGTGGTTATGCTTTATTATTTTCTTTTTTTCTCATAAGCCCTGTCAATCATTAGATACCACATAGGAAATGCAGTATCTAAAGTTGGGACAGATTAAGCCAATGAGAATTTTTAATAGCATAATAGTATATTGTCCTTTAGAAAATTCAACATTATGCTCTTGATGTCAAATAATAACAGTATCTTGCAGATACATTTCTTTGTATGAACCTTGCATTTCACCATCAATATCTCAAAGTAGGAGAAAACTGATAAACTATTAGTGGATGTTCTTGATACCTGGATCATATTTATTCTCTGGGAATACATTGTTAGAGGGAGATGGTGAAACAATGTTTCTAAATCTCTTTTCTGAAAACCTATGTTTCATGGTCTCACTCAGAGTATATCATCACTTGCTTGATCTGGGAAGCTACTTTAATTTTTCTAAAGGGGATGGTTTGATAAAGATGTTTTATTAATAATTATGAACTCAAAGAAGTCCTTCTTTTGTTTTTTGTAATTGTGTAAGTATTTGTGCTCTTGAGAAAAGAAAATACCTCCAGACTGTGAGCTCCATCAGAGGAAGGATTTAACTTATTTTTGTTTCTAGTACATAAAGGAATAAATGGTGTATAGATATTAAGTACATATTTCCCAGAGAGTAAATAAATGAATTATATCTTATTAATTTGGTAATGCTAAGATTTTTATTAATGGTAATGGTATTTGTTTTGAAATCACTGTTGTAAAACATATAGTATTATAAAATTACATTATCAGTCATAATTTAGCCCTGACCTGTGTGGCTGAGTTGGTTGAATGTCATTCTGCAAAGTGAAAGGTTGTTGGTTCAAGTCCCAGCCAGGGCACATGCCTGGCTTTTCTCTCACATTGATGTTTCTCTTTCATTAAAAAAAAAATCATAATTCAAATTTAGTTTCCTCTATGCAGCATTGCACTTTATACCTTTCTTTTGGCCATTTTCACTTTTTATCCTCAAGTTTAGGAATAGAACTAATTGCCCCTGTTAGAGTCTGTGCTTCTTAAGAATAAATAATTTTTGGTTCATCTTTGTATCTTACCTAAAATTTTTTATGTATAATAAATATGACAAACATTAAAATAAAGTTATGATATTTAATTGGTATATGCTAATTGTAAAACTACTTTACAATTTAGTCTACAAACACAAGGCCCTACAAACACAAGGCCCGGGGGCCAAATCTGGCTCTCAGCCTTGTTTTATCCTGCCTGGTACCTTGTTTCTACTTGGCTTGCTTAGTTGTTAAGGGGTAGTTACATTTATAAGGTTCTAAAATTACATTCGGCCCTTTGAAGCAACTGCGAGGCTGATGTGGCCCCTGATGAAAATGAGTTTAACACCCCTGATTTAATGTAATTGAATCAATTTAATGATCAAATGAGCATCTCTTTGGAGGCCTACTGTGTATAGTTATTGGTAATACAGAAGTAAATAGAAATCCATGGTGCATGTTCTCATTTGACTTATAGTCTGGCAAAGGATAGAAATATTAAAAAAATAATTACTATAGATTCATTGTCCTGTGGGAGCCCAAAATGGGCCTCTGACCTAGACAAGGTATCAGGGAAGACCCCCAGAAACTCCTTTTAAAGGAGAGAACTGAAAGATGACTGAAATTCTGCAGAGGAAGGAACAGGAAAGGGAGAAAGAGGACAGTATTGCAGGTAGAAGGAACTGCAAGTGAGAAAGAAGCCTGATGGCTTGACTGGAGATCCGAAAGTTTAGTGTTCAGTGGAGAATGGAGCAGAGTAAGAAATGAGGCTGGAAAGATAAGCAGTGGCCAAAATATGGAGGGTTTGAGAATTTTGGACTAAATATTTTATTTTAAGGGTAAACTCTTTTAAGATAGTTAATGACATGAAATTTTTATATTTGAAGGTTATTTTGGCATTTTAGTGACTTTGGATTTGGAGTTATTGGGGTATATTGAAATCTAAAGATATAAAAGATTGGTGAGGGTCTTCCTCCTTTGAATAGGAATAGCTTAAGTTGGGGCACTTAGCAAATTACTTCAACTTTCTGCCTCAGTTTCTGCATAATGTGATATAATTTTGAGTTGGCCAAAAAGTTTGTTTTGTTTTCTTCATAAGATGGCTCTTGTAGAACTTAGTTTTTAACTTCATTCAAAATAATTTTGTTAGACAATCTTGTGACAGCTGTGCATTTAAAAAGGTCAATCAAAATCAGTGAATTTTTTCGAGCTATTTTAATATTGAAGATAGAAGAAATATGCAACATTTTCATCACGTTATGCTTTATTATTTCAAAAAAGGTAAAAACTCATCTAGAATGCAAAAAACAATCTGTTCAGTATATGGAGAAGGTGCTGTGACTGATCAAAGGTGTCAAAAGTGGTTTGTGAAGTTGAGTGCTGGAGATTTTTTGCTTGATGATGCTCCATGGTTGGGTATACAAGTTGAAGTTAATAGCAATCAAATTGAGACATTAATTGAGAATTAACATCATACCACTTGGGAGATAGCCAACTTACTCAAAATATCCAAATCAATAGTTATTGGTGAAAATGAAAAAATGTTTTAATTTATGAAAAAAATGAACTTTTTGGCCAACCCAATGTTTATTTTATAGAATTGTGTTGAGGATCAAATTACTTTAGTCATAAAGTACAGTTTCTTGCATACCATGTAAATGAGTTCCCAAATAAAAATTGTTATTATCTTCATGGGTTGTCTATATGGCTTTGTTTTATATAGAATCTCAACTAGAATTTTTCCAAAAATGTGTACTTGTGTTATATAATTGGACAATGGGTCCTAATATCTACAAGTCTAAATTGGTTCTCAGGTGATTCTGACATTCACTGAAAACTCAGATATAGGTGCTAATCTAGAGTGCAAGTAGAGATTCTCCTATTCCTGGCCATCAACCAGGTTTATGGTCTCTAGGTATTGAGTCATTTTCTCCATTGTACAAAGAGAACTGTTTGGTGTGGGTCTAAGTAGGTCATGGTTGAATAGAAGAATCATGAAAAAAGTTAAAAACTTGATGATAACATAGTTTATGATAGATCATGAACTATTAGTTGATATTTGACACCTGTTTGATACTCTTTTACTTATTGGCTGGCTTCTGTGTTATATGTTTTGCAGGTCAGAAGTTTCATGCGTCCAAATAATGGCACCATTTCTATGGTATCTATATTGTGAACCATCCCAGTTACAAGACTATGCTAAACTCAGACTAGCCTTGCTTAAAGTCTTACTTCAACCTCGGGTTCCTTGTGACAAAGAACAGCCATCAGTGTTGGAACAACAGATACTTCAGCTGTGTTGTGACATGGTTCCATGTTTACAAGTAAGGTCTTTCATCTTCCTTCATTACTATAGTATCAGCAAGTGTTGATGGTTACTGTCATGCATTCAGTAGAACCTGTGTGGCCTGGCAAACTGAGACATAATCCTGGAACTAGAAATGCTTGCAGGCTTTGAAAGTGATGAAGGAACCAAATCTATATTTAACATTAGTTAGCTGAATTCAAAGTTATGTAAATGAGCATAGTCCACTTTAGGATTAGTAGGAATGAAAACTTTTCTTTGTTTAAGAACAGCTCCTCAGGGAAAAGAATCTTGAGTTGAATTTCATCTTGTGCAAGACACTGAGCGGTAAGGAAAAAGACCTCATACAAATTAGAAAAAGGTGTATCTTAGGGCAGATACAGCCCTGGGACTAGGGTTTCCTGGGCCAGCTGAGTACTAGCTGAACTTCAGTTTCCACATGTCCCCTTACAACACGTGTGGTTACCCTGATGGATCCTGCTTTTGAGAAGCCTGTGGTCTAGTGAGAGAGTTAAAACAAATATATAAAGTCTCATAATTCAAAAGTAGTTGTATGAAAGATATTTAACAGGGGTATGGATAAAATGCCCAGGGAATTCAGAGGAGAGATAAATTTGAGCTATTATATCTATAACTGAAGAATAAAACAAAACCAAAAACACAAAACCCTCCAGTTGCCAATGTGTTGTGTTTTTAATGCAATGATTCATTTATCAGGCCATCCCATTCCATCATGAAGTTTGACCTTTGCCTAGGCCCTGAGCCCCATGCTGCTTAGCTAATGGAGAGAATCTGTGAATATTTTTCAGAGTGATCACTTCAAGTCACAGATGACCTGTTTTAAGTTTGTGTTAGCAAGGAATGTCTTCAGTGAATCTTTCCTTTGTGACTCATAAATTGGCTTTCCTGTAATCAAGGCATAGAAAAGTTAATTAAAATGAATTCCCCTGTGGCTACTCCAAAGCTTTTGTTTTGTGTGGGCAGTAAAGCAATATATAGGCAGAATATCTTGAACTAGGGGACACTCACTTCTTGCTTTCATTATTCTGTTCTTGGCTCTCTGATAGATGTTTATCTTCTTTGTGAAACTACTGACGAGCCTAAATACTTCTTGAAGTGAGCTCTGTAGAATGTTTCTGGGCATCTGTGGTTTATTAATATAGTTGAGACAGGTGAGAAAAAAAGGGATACATCATTTGAAATAAATGAAACTACTGACATAAACACATTTAATCATTTAACATATTAGCTCTTGAGGGTGAAAGAATCTGAGCATTGAAAGGACCTTAGCAGCAATGTAATCCATTTTCTCACTGATTACAGGTATTTCTTATACTCTTTAAAACACAATCATCTCATGACAAATGAATTATTTTAGTGTAGGAATTGTGTTATTTCACAAGGCAATCACTTCTTTCTTTCCTCTTTTTAGAAGCACTACTTCTAATTGACTTGCATTTTCCTAAGACTTGATTCATTAGTCACCATTCTTCTCAGAACATAACAAGCTTTTGAAAAGCCAATCTGCATCCTATTTTGTTGTTTTTCTCTTTTCCTTCCTTTCCATCCTTCCTGCCCTGCTTTCTTCATCAGTTTCTTTGCTTCTTCACAGGAAATCGTTTCCAGATTTTTCATTGTCCTTTGTCAGGAAGTGTCTCGCTTATTGGTGCTCACATTATGTTACCATGAAATGTTGTTCTTAGAGTTAAGTACAGTATTGACCCATATTGAGCACTTGAATAGAATCACAATTAATTATTATTTTTTAGAAAAAGCCATTCTACCCTATTGACCTATGATCAGATAGTGGTCAGTAGAACTACTATTTCCTTTCCTTCTAATGCCAGTTGTCCTTCAATGAAAAATTTTTGGAATTGTCTACATTTGGACTTACCTGTCTTAAGCCTTACTATTGAGTTTGATCCTTTTAGTTTTCTTTTTAATGGTGACATTTGTCCTCACACATGTTACCCATTGCATGTGCTCTGTTCCTACCTAAAGAGAGAGCGTTAATTCAAAATTATTCTTAAGAATTTTGGTAATGATACAGATTAGAGAGCCTTTATGATGATACCTTGTTGAGGTTACCTTTCAAAAAAAAATGTTTTTTATTATGGAAGATTTCAAGTATGCACAAAATGCCAAATAGTCATGAGTCTTTAGTTCATTTTAAATCCCTCTTTTTTTCCTTGATGGCCCTCTGCTTCTCCCACTGTGTATTTGCAAAAGAACAAAATAATTTACTGAACCTTTCATATTTATTTTATATAACAGTATTTTCTGCTATATCTTTCCCGTTGATCTTTTTTTCTCTTGTTTGATAGGAATCAATTTTTTTTTTTCTCTGTATAACTTATTATGGGGTTATTATGGTAACTACTGGTGAAGGTACAGCTCTGGTCAACTGTAGGCTTTCCTCTTGGTGAATTTAATAGACACAGACTCCTGATGGAAGCAGATAGTTCATTGTTTATAATCTCTGGGAAATGCCCGTGTGTCTGCTAGCAGGACCATATTTTTGATACTAACTCCAGAATTTTTATTAGAATAGCTGGATTTGAATTGAATTGTGATTTTTCAAGAGCATCTAAGTCTTTCCTACCTAATACCTCTTGAGAAGGTATCCCACTATTTGAATATGATCTTTCACTATACCTGCTGAGTGTGGAAATGATGCTGTTAGTTCGTTTCCTGAGAAAATACCTTGGCAGATGAAGAACTTAGCAGTGCATTAGACTAACATGCTAACCCTTTGCTACCAGGTAATTATGTTGTAATTGTAGGAAGGAGAGTGCATTTGAAGAACTCAAAACCAACTTTAATTTCCTTCAAAATGTTGGCCCTGTAATTTATCTTGAGGAATATGCACTCAGAGAAGTTAGAAAAATTAGTGAAACCACTTGGTGCCAAACAGCAGTAATAAAAACAGTAACAAATTATATTTTGTTTAGCAACAAAAGAAAAAGGCAGAATTATATAGTTTAATTCTATTTGAGTTCTCTACATTTCTTCATCCTATTAAGGCTTTATTGGTTTAGAGATAACGATTTTTATATTAACGTTTCTTATATAGCTTTAAATTATTTTTTGGTTTGTACGTTTTTGTAATATCATATGATGACTTTTTTAAACAGATGAGAGATTTGACACAGACAACAGAAGTGATGCTGTTTATCGAGGAACTATATTTAAGCCTTTTGCGTCATCCTGTTTTCTGGAAAATTCAGCTTACCCAGCTGACCCTTCAGGTGCTATGTGTCTGTGAAGTCAGCTTACAGATAACTGGGGAATGCTCATCTTTAATTCACCTTTTGGAGCACAGTGTTGAACTTCTGAAGGAGGTAAGGACAGTAAGAAATTTGAATGTGTCAGTTATCACTTAAGTGAATCTTTTATCAAGGAGCTGGATGGGTGTGTTATTGTATAGTATCAAAGGTATATTGCTCTAATATGGTTAGATCATAGTACAAGTACACAACTACTAATATAATTTATTATAAAAATGAATCATTACTCTTCAGAGCATCAGTTAAGGATCTGTTATTTTGGCATTTTTTTCATTTTTTCATGTAGAACACAAGTAATGAATATTTATTATATGCCACATCCTGTAGAATAAGTGATGAAAAGATACATTCTGTGACCTCAAGGAACTTATAGACGTACAAATAAATAATTGTAATGCAATAAGATAAATATTTTTATGTATTTAAAGAGCACAATTCAGGAAAGTAGGGCATGAGTTCAGATTTGAGAAGTCTGAATAGGAGTTTCCTTGGTATACACCAGAGGCTGGAAAGGCATTCCAGATGCCGGGATAGCATGTGCCCCAATGCAGAAACATGAATGAACAAGCAGGCAGGCATGGCCTGTTCAGAAAATAAAAAGGCATTGAGTATTGCTGAAGGGTTAAGATATAAGAGATGAGGCCCAGACTTGAGTTTGCATTTTACCTTCTAGGGAATAGCATGCAGAGAGGTGCCCTGATATTTGTGTGTAGATTATTCTGATGGTAGTGTGGAAGGTGTAGAGTAGAACAACATTTATAGGGCAGGGAGTGAGGAGGGGTATCTTAAACTGCTAAGACTGCCCTAACAAACTACCACAGACTGGGTGGCTTCAACAACAGAACTTGTTTCTTACAGTTCTAGAGACCAGAAAGGTCAAGATCAGGGTACTTGCTGATTTGATTTCAAACAAGGCTGTCTTGTTGTGTTCTCACATGGTAGAGAGAGGGCAAGTCTGAGCTCTCTATTTTTTCTATTTTGAAGGGACACTAATCCTACTGGAATAAGGCCCCACTCTTAGGATCTCATTTAACTTTAGTTGCGTCTTTACTCCAAAACAGTTACTTTGGCGGATAGGTTGGAGAGTTATCCTCTTGGTTGCCATTTTAGTAAGGGCAAAAGTTTCCCAGCCCTGCATAGGCCTTAATCCTGTTTGTCCAGGGGTGGGGCATCTGGCTCCCTTAGCTCATGGTTGCTCTTTTAATCTGCCACTCTGGGTTTTCCTAACCAGCACTTTTGCAATTCCTGCCTTTCTGAGGGGGAGGTTGCTGGTTCTTACCGGGTCTGGGTCCTCTGCCTGAATTGGGGTCCCTTGCCTGAATTTCCAGCCATCTCTGGTCCAACCAGCCCCATTACATTTCCACAAAGCTGAGGCTGATGGCAATAGGAGTTCCTTTGCAAGTGTGATTGCAGAAAGCAGGTGGGAGTGGGACAAGAAGACTGAAATGTTGACAGTGGGAAAGGCAATACAAATACAGCAAAACCTCAGTCCTCAAACTCAATTTGTTCTGGAAAACTGGTAAAGAAGCAATTTGTTAACACACTGACTCTTGTTCGTTGCCTGAGAGGCACTGATATGACTGATCATACAGGTATCAGGATGAGAGAATTACTGGGTGGAAAATCGAAAACTGAAGTTTTATTGGACAACCGAGATATTTCTCTGTGAACTTGGCTGAGAATTGAATTGTTCCAGAACCGAGATGTTTGAGAGCTGAGGCTTGATTTTTTTTTTTAATTTTATTGTTGTTGTATTACATCCATCCCCTTTTTGCTCCCCTCTGTCCCCCTCCCCACCCACCCATTCCCCCCAAAGTCAATCCCCCCTGTTGTCCATGTCCATGGTTCCTTTATACTAGGTTTTTGTCTAAGCTGCTCCCCTTTCTTGCCTCTGCCTCCCCCCTCTCCCCTCCCCCCAACCCTTTTTCCCCTGACCACTGAAGGCCTATTCCTTGTATTCATATACTTGGTTCTGTTTTGCTTGTTGTTAGTTTTGCTCATTATTGCCCCGTAATGGGTGAGATCATATGATATTTGTCCTTCACTGACTGGCTTATTTCACTAAGCATAATACTCTCCAGTTCCATCCATGTTGTTGCAAAGGGTACAAGTTCCTTCTTTCTTTCTGCTATATAGAATTCCATTGTGTAAATG
>PVIW01010057.1:8927-47231 GCA_004026585.1 Noctilio leporinus
CACAGTGGTTAAGGCGCCGGCCTGCGAACCCAAAGGTCGCAGGTTCGATTCCCCAGCCAGGGCACATAACCAGGTTGCAAACCAGGTCTCCAGTCAGGTCTGTAGCTGGAGGCAGGTGAAAAGCAACCATACATTGATGTCTCTCTTCCTCTCTGCCTCTCTCCCTTCCCCTCTTTCTGAAAATGGTGAAATAAAATCTAAAAAAAAAAAAAAAAAAAAAAAAAAAAAAAAAAAAAAAAAAAAAAAAAAAAAAAAAAAAAAAAAAAAAAAAAAAAAAAAAAAAAAAAAAAAAAAAAAAAAAAAAAAAAAAAAAAAAAAAAAAAAAATAATCCTAGATGAACATGAAGATGGTATGTCCCAGAAATTTGTGTGAAGTGACCCCAAAGTGGCTCTAAAAAGACACTGATGTCAAACATGCTTGTGACAAGTTCAAGTAAACTTGTTAACATGAGATTAACAAGGAAGAAATGTTTATAAATTGGTATTTCTAGATTGTGTTTTTATTTTTAACTTTTTTATTTTCAGGTAAACTTTAATATGAGATTAATAAGGAAGACGTGTTTATAAATTGGTATTTCTAGGTTACATTTTATTTTTAATTTTTTTATTTTTTAAAGATTTTATTATTTTTAGAGAGAGGGGAAGGGAGGGAGGCAGAGAGGAAGAGAGACATCAATGTTGGTTGCCTTTCACCTGCCTCCAGCTATGGACCTGGCTGGAGACCTGGCTTGCAACCTGGTTATGTACCCTGGCTGGGAATCAAACCAATGACCTTTGGGTTCGAAGGCTGGTGCCTTATCCACTGTGCCACCAGCCAGGGCCAAGATTGCATTTTTAGATGTAATTTAAACATATTTGTGAGTAAAATTAACATACTGATATTCTAAGAAGATATTTGACTATTTCATTAACATTCTGGAAATTGTGTTTTTAAGTTGACCAAACTACATTTTGGGAAATTTCTCTTTGGGGAAAGAGGAGATCACCTTCTATTTTTGTCCCCCCAAGCCATCATCATCTCCTCACTCCTTTATCTACCTTTCTCCCTGCTTTTATTCTTGCTCTCCAACTCCCATGGACCAATCTCTGCAAACCTGTCAGAGTGATTCTTTGAAAATGAAAATCAAGTCATGGTGTTTTCCTGCTTAGGACCCTCCAATGGTTTTCCCCATATTTGCAATACTATCCAAGGTTGTTTCCATGACCCACAAAGGCTGCCATGGCCTGGCCATTACATTCCTCGCCAGCCCTGTTTCCTACCCCTTCCCTCCTCTCTTTTATTGCCTCATGTATTGCCTTGCTGGTCCTTAGGGCGTTGCATTTTGTTCTCTTCCTGCATGGAGCCCTTTCAGGTATCCATGTGGCTGCCTCCTTCACTTCATCCAGGTCTCTGCTTGAATGTTACCTCCTCAGAGGGATTGTCCTGCATGCCCATCTATAGAAACCTTTTGTCACCTTTCATCTCCTTACTCTGTTTATTTAGTTTTTCATAGCACTTATTACTATCTGCTTCTGTTTTAATTTGCACATTTGCCAGTTTTCCCCCCACTGGAAAGTAAGCTCCATGAGGGCTTTGTCTTTTCTCTTTAATGCTCAATTTTTAGTGATTAGAACAGTGCCTTGCATAGTAGATGGTCAATAAATATTGAGTAAGTCAATAAATAAGTGAATGACCAACTATATGTTATCTATTTATGTCCAATTATGGGCCAGACATAATTTATGCTTCTTCAATGTATGTATATCAGTGAATTCAAGCCATATGTCTAAATTTTAAACAAAAAAAAACAAAAACAAAAACAAAAAACAAAAGAACATTCAGGAAAACATTAGCTTAGAAACCCAGGTTAGCAATTTAAAGATTTTTGTAGGTCTGAAAAAGGGTCATGCCAGGGTTTGGGTTTGGTCACTATGGGATTGCCCTATCCTAGGTATCCAAACCAATGGAAAATCCTTTCAAAGTAGCATTTTATTTAAAAAAAATTCTTTTTTTGGTATTTATATTGAAGTGTGCTGATCTGGAGTTCCCAGTTGCAAGTTGAGACTTTAGCTAAGAATATCACAGTTACAAAGCTCAAAACTGGCAGATAATTTATTTATCTTGAAGAATATTGGCCAGGTGGCTGAGTCCCCTCATGGTAGAGTGACCTCTTCATTTGATTTTCTTTTTCTTCTGCCCTTGTGCTCACTTCATCTTTCATCCAGCTTGTCCCACTGCCAGCTCTTTCCATCTCACCACTGACCTTTGCCTTCTCCACGTGTTCACTTTGAATGATCACATGGACCTTCCATTGTCTTCTTGTTTCCAGGCATTGTTTTGTCACATTTTAGCCTCAGTCAAGTATTTCATGTTGATGCTCCCATCTTCCAAATGATGCCTCATGCTCTCCATGTGAGTTGGTATTAATCTTGATGATGATCCCTAAGTCCATGAAGGATTTCTTTCACTCTAAGGGCCAGACCACATTCTAACTCTATAGCTTTCTTTCTGAGAAACACATTGTTTGAAACTCTTTCATTCCTTCTTTCTTTCTTTATTTTTTTAAGATTTTATTATTTCCAGAGAGAGGGGGAAGGGAGAGAGGCAGAGAGAGAGAGACATCCATGTGTGGTTGCCTTTCACCTGCCTCCAGCTACAGACCTGGCTGGAGACCTAGCTTGCAACTTGGTTATGTTGCCCTGGCTGGGAATCAAACCAGCGACTTCTGGGTTCGCAGGCCGGCACCTTATCCACTGAGCCACCAGCCAGGGCCTTCATTCCTTCTTTAGTGTGAGATTCAATTGCTTGGTTGCTCCTATCCAATTTCTTTTCTAGGTACTCTCAGTAACTAGCTTGCAGATAAGGTTGTGTGTGCTTTGCACATAGATGCCATTTCTTTTTTTTTTTGGATGGATTTAGAGGGTTTTATTTTACTTGATTTTATTTATTTTTAAAAATATTTTATTCATTATTTTCACAGAGAAGGGCAGGGAGGAAGGAAGAAAGAGAGAGAAGCATCCATGTATGATTGCCTTTCACCTGCCTCCAGCTAAGGACCTGGCTTGCAACCTGGTTATGTGCCCTGACTAGGGAATCTAACCAGTGACCTTTGATTTCACAGGCCAGCGCTAATCCACTGAATCACACTGCCAGGAGAAGATGCCATTTCTTTTTCTTTGTTAAAAAATATTTTATTTATTATTTTTAGAGAGAGGGGAAAGGAGGGAGGAAGGGAGAGAAACATCAATGTATGGTTGCTTTACACCTACCTCCAGCTATGGACCCGGCTGGAGACCTGGCTTGCAACCTGGTTATGTGCCCTGGCTGGGAATCAAATGAGTGACCCCTGGGTTCACAGGCTAGCACCAATTCACTGAGTCACACCAGCCAGGATAAATTTTTTTTTTTTTTTAGAGAAAGGAAGGGAGGGAGAAAGAGAGGGAGAGAAACATCAGTGTGTGGTTGCTTTTCACACATCCCCAGCTGGGGACCTAGCCCACAACCCAGGCATGTGCCCTGATAAGGAATTGAGCCAGTGACCTTTTAGTTTGCAGGCCAATGCTCAATCCACTGAGCCACAACAGTCAGGGTACCACTTCTTTCTTACTTTAGTTCCTCTAAGATGTGTTTCTGGAATGAAGTGAAACCCTCCATGCCATTCTTATCTCTGGCTTTTGCTAAGTTTTCCAAAGGAATATTTACGTCTCTGTATTCTCATCAAGATAAGGTGGCTTGGGCATAGCACAAAGAGATACAACTCTTTCGATTTTAATGCTGACTCAGTCATTGCCATTCTCTTCAGATTTTGAGAGGTAATTTGTTTGTGGCTGAATTAGCTTCTTAGTAAATGTGCCACTGAAGTGGGTTTAGTTTGTTCAATGAACATTATTTTTTAAAAATTTAACTGTTACCCAGCATCTTCCTTAGAGTTTGTTTTAAGAATGGTGAATATTGTAGCATTGCTTTTCTTTAGATTTGTCATTAGATGGTAAATGCTCCTTGCAAGAAATCTGGGACATGTAGAAATGTATAAAGAAGCAGTAGCAGCAAAAGCAACTCATCCATAGTTTCACTATCAAGAGACACTAAATATTTTGACATTTCCCCCCCAATCTGATGACAGGTTCAGTGCAACCGTTTGTACCAAAAGTTAACACCCACAATGTGATATAAGACCACAGTAAAAGCCTTTCAAGATTTGCCAATGCCTATCATTTTAAATACACATTTTAATTCAAATCACTTCCCTTAAAGGAGTAGTAGGTATCAGCATTGGAAGGGATCTTATTCACCTTCTGGTCTGACTACTCCTAAATGATGTATGAATCTCTCACAATTTTCCTAGAAAGTGCGGTACAGTTTCCTTTTTCTAGCCTCTGATCTTTGCCCTATAGTTCTTCCCTGGATTAAATTCCCTCCTTCCTTGTAGGTTTATATATTTTCATTCTCTTATTATTTCAAATCCTTACCTGAGGATATGTTTATTAATTTGAGAAAGAGAGAGAGAGAGAGAGAGAGAGAGAGAGAGAGAGAGAGAGAGAGAGTTGGAGGAAGGAAGATAGAAAGGGAGGGAGGGAGGGAGGGAAAGAAACATTGATATGAGAAACATTGATTGGTTGCATCCTGTATGCAGGGAACCTACAACCTATGTATGTGTCCTGACTAGGAATTGAACCTGCAACTTTTTGGTGAACAGGACGATGCTACAATCAATTGAGCCACCTGGTCAGGGTACTACTCCTGTATGTTTAAGCAATCTTGGGAGGGGAACTCTGGAGCATGAACTTATACCTCACAGGTTGTCCTGCTACACTTGCTCCCCCAACCCCAAAAAGGGAGGATGGCATCCTAGACATCTTCAGGTAAGATGAGTTTCATTGGCTGTCGATAGTCTTCCCGAAAAGGGTGCAGGCAGGAGCTGTTAACAGCCCAAATCTGCAGCCTCTGGGGGATGAGTGCATCAGTCAGGGAAGGGGTCCTGGGTGGAGCTCCAGAAGCATCAGCTGTAGAGGATGAATCAGAGGATCATCCTCCCGTAAGTGGAGAAACAGTTAGGAGTTATTAGGAAAAAGATGACATGTAGCAAGGGAGAGAGAGAGAAGATGGGTTGAAGAGACATTTATGAGATAGAATTGATGGAATTTGATGACTAATTGAATATGATGGTGGTTGAGGAGAGAGGATTGCAGGTGCTCCCTCAGTCCGGGGCTTGGGTGACGGGGCACCTATTGCCTGAGTGCTAATCTCTAATTTAGGGGTCTAGAATTGTGAGTAGTGATGCTGGGTTTGGACTTGCTCTCCCTGAATTAGGATTTCTTGATGACCCATCATGGAGCAGTGGTCAGTGAACAGGTCAAAAGTGGCATTTTTTAGCTCTGTTGGAATCCATTGTGGTGGCTCAGAGGAGGCATGCATTAATAGGGTGCTCATTCTAGATCCCAGATCTAGTTTTCCATCAGATTTTATAGACAGAGAATTAATGGACTGAAATATCAATGCTGTACTTCTGGAAATTGTGACTTGGAGATTTGTTGAGAAAGAGATACCAATAGACTGTGGTGTCCTCTTTCTACTCCTTGCCCGATGTTTCAACCAAGAGTCTGAGTGCCATGCCTTTGAACTGAGACCTTGTCTATCTCTTCCTCTTGGCTGGCTGTATGGGATCCCAAAAGGGGTCCCTCTCTTTCCAGACACTTCTGAGTGTTCTGAGATGACCCACTCAAGCAGATCTTAAAAAAAAAGTGGAGCAATACTTTTTTTCACATAGTTTCAGACACTTTACCCTTAGGGATAACAGGGTGTGAGAAATTTCTTCTATCACCAGCCTTTGTAGTCTTCAACCTTATAGGTTCCTAGGATATTTTTGGGTGCCACCAGGCTGTCCTCTGCTAAGTCAAATGAGTAAGGCAAAAACATTTGGAACTCATGTCTCTGACTTGTGAAGTAAATATGGAAACAGACCTAGGATAAGGCTGGTAGTACCACCTGTTTGAGCTATGAAACAGCAAGAGTCCCATGTTGACTCAAAACCCTTCTCTGCTCCTGTGTAGACTTCTCTACTGCTTGTCCATTTGAGGAGTGCTATTGCTGTTCAGTGCTAATGGGTTAACTCATGCTCCTGGAGGGTGTGATGGAGAAACACATGTTCTGGGCATGTTCAGTGTTGCACAGCTCCACCTCAGGCAGTTGGCAGATGGTGATTTATGCCATAAAATACTGACATATTCTGATGAAGTACCCTGTTATGGAGACATTTTGGCAGACCTAATGTTTCCATCTCTGTGTAACGGAAACATTTTCCCTGACATTCTTAAGTTACGCTGTCTTATTGTAAAAAAAAAAAATGTCATTTTCCAGTTCTATTGAAGTGTAATTTACATAGAATAACCTTTGATAATTCTATATGTATAGTTTGATGGATCTCTACCACATCCAGACCCAGAACATCTCCAGTATCCTAAAAAGTTTCCTCCTGCCACTTTGCAGTGAGTGCTTTCCTCTGACCCCCAGTCCCAGCCAACCACTAATCTATCTGCTCCTCTCACTAATGTCTCATCTTTTTTAGAGTTAAAAAATGGCCACATATGAAAGAAAGAGTTTGCTCCTGTTAATAGATGCTGGTGCTAGGCCATTTGAATGGTGTCTGGGAGGCAAGTTTTCAGGTGGTGCTCACTCTTGGGGACATGCGAGTACAGTGTCATCACTTGTATGACCAAGAGAATGAGCTCTCCCTTACATTTTGCTCTCTGGGTGGCTTGCTTATTTTACTCTGGTCTCAGTCTTGGTGGGAGTTTATAAATTGCAGAAATGACCCTTAGAAAAGCCATGCATCTCATTAGAATGTGGAAAGAGCCCACAGCACTTTCTCCCTTTGACAAGGCGGGCCTGTTTCTGTTGTCATTGGCATGGAAAAGAAAATGTAACCAGCTGTCTCAGGTCATATATGAATGTAGTTTTCCTGAGGGACATGTCAGCAGGCACAACCCACATGCCAGGGACTGGGGAGACAGCAGCAACGATGCTAATTTGAAAATACTTCTGTGGCACTTAGCAGGGTGTGATTTTAATTCATTTTTTGTCCCTTGATAATCATAAAGTGCTTTCAGCCTGTGAATATCCATTTTTGACCAGCATGCTCATACTTCATCTGGGGACCACATTTAATGGCCGTGGTGATGATGGGGTTCACAGGGGAATTGTGTAAGGTACAGATATTTGCTTTGAGGAGAGAACCATGCCACTGATACTAATTCACACGGCTGTTCTGTACAAGGAACTATATATTTGAATACTTTCCTATATATGACTATTGCTTGTTCCCACATGTACACACAGAGCTCATATTTGCATAGTGCCTGGGTTTCTGAAGAGTTTTATAAGCATTGTTTAATTTATTCCTTGAAATAATTCTATAAAATTTACTGAAGCTGCTTAGTGCAATGGAAAGAGCATAATCTGTGCTGGATTGTTCAAATCCCACCTTTGCCGTTTAACTAGCTTTGTGCCCTTGGACAAGTTACTTAATTTCTGCCCCTCAGTTTCCTTAATTATAAAATGGGGATAATTATGCCTATCTCCCAGGGCTGTTGGGAGAATACGATAAGAAACAGAAGTACATGCACAATACTTGGCTCAGTGCCCAGTATGTAGCTGGAGCTCAATAGATGTTGGTTCTTTCTACCCTGTGTCCCAGACTGGGGCCAGTTCTCTTGTCACCAGAGCTAAACTCTTCTTCTCTTGATCTGATGATATGAATTGTTATCTCACAAGCTTAAGTGTGGTAGGGTGATCCCTCTCATTTGGATATTTGCTTGGTCCCAAGTGACCCAGGTTAAAGGGATTATCTGAGATCTTTAGATTGAGGACCAGGGGACCTGGGAAGGGATGTGGGTGGGGCCAGGGTATGCCCCCAAGCTGTACCCCTGGGCAGTCTCCCTCCCTTTTTCCCTCCAGCCAGTGCCTGCCTCCCACTTAACCTGTAGCAGAGGCAGATTGCTTGCTTCCTTCAGACACTTTACAATCAACAGTGGCTCTCCTTTTGGTGAATGGACAGTCTCTTCTTTTCTTTCCTTTTTCTTTTTTCTTTTTAACCTGTTTACTTCCATCATCCATGCTGTTTATCTAGTACCAGGGACCTTTAATTTCTTCTCGGGAATCTTGACTTCTCCTGGTGGCCCTATACCCACCAGGACTTGTAGCACAGGGGCTGGTTCTGTGCTTCTCTTGTCTTGTCCACTCAGGACTAGAAGACACTGTCTGGTTTGCTGTGTCCAGAGAAGACACTAGTAATTCTATTCTCTAACCCAAAGGGTATCAACAGTGGGGATTCCAAGTGCCATCTCAGGTCAATTAGATTGAAAGAGTGTTCCATACCCCTTAAGTAGACCATTCCTGACTTTGGGATAGCTTGTCATGGAGGTAGGGGATCATGGTATCTGTCTTGGCTCCACTGTTCACGAGTTTAGAGCAGATATTTAGTCTGAGTTTCAGTTTTCCTCATAGGTTAAATGGGAGGGATAGTAATAACTGACAATTTTTATTCTATATGAGAAAAGAAAGCAGGTAGATGAAAAGGAAGGCATTCATATTGTGGGCCATTGCAAGCTCTTTCAATTGTCCTCATGTCTAGAAGGGGAATTTTGGTCAGACTACTTCTTGGCCATAGTGGCTTGGATGCTGACCTTCTTTCCTTTCTCCAGGAGTTTCATAGGATCACCTGCTGTGTTCAGTGGGAATGTGAACATCTGGTGGCAGGCACATGTATGCTCCTTACCTCTGCTGCACCCTTGTCTAAGCTGAGGCTCATGCAGGGGGCTGGCCATGGGAGCCTGCCCTGGGGATTCAAACATTCCCTTGGGCTTGCAGTGACTCTGCAGTGGGGGCAGCAGGGTGTGGGGCTAGAAGTTCAAGGAGAGACCATTTGCAGAATGAAAATGAGGTTAGAGAGACATTAAGGGCAGTGACAACATCACTGTGTCTGAATTTAGTCTCCCTTATTCTAGAAGCCCACCAGCCACTACTGGGGAATTATCACACAGGCCTCTTAAAGATCCTTATTAATGAATTTGCCCAGTGATTAAGATTTGCAGGTCACGCTATTCAAAGTTTATTCTAAACAGGTAAAAGCCTAGTTATTAGAGAGAATTCAGCAAAATCTCTTCCTTCTTTCATGGCATCACCTCAAAGGTGCCTTTCTGTCCTTTCCACTTGCACCATGTTCCTTCCAAAGTTCTCTCTCTCTCTCCCTCTCTCTCTCTCTCTCTCTCTCATCTGCTCCTGACATTTCTGCAGAGATCATAGGAAGTAGCCTCCCTTGCTGCCACATCCAACCTCTGAGTCATTTATTACTTTAGAAGTCATTTATTACTTTAGCTATTAAAGCACCATGGCTTGTGTTTCCCCATTTCCTTAAGGAACAAATTCCATCATAGTCAGGGCCACACAATTAGGTGTATAGGAGCAGAGCAAACACCTGATAAGATAGGCCCTCATTTAGTGGGAGTTCTGACAGATGCCAGTGATTGCTTCTCGAAGCAGCAGGCAGTATAGTGTTGCATTTGTCCCTCCCTCCCTTCCCTCCTCCCTTTCTTTCTCCTTCCCTTCCCTCTTTTCTTCCTTCACTCCTTTCCTTTTATTTTCCTTCCTTCCTTCCTTCCTTCCTTCCTCCTCCCTTTTCTCCTTGTACTTTTCATTCTTGCCAGCAGACATTTTTCCTAAGAACTGGAGAGAGAAATTTTCTGGTAAAATGTAAAGAGCAAGAGGAGATACCCTTTTTGCCCTTGTAAGAATAAAATGACTTAAATAAGGGTTACTTTGAAAGATGAAATGCTAAGAAAAGGCAAGGTCACTCATTATATTAGATTTTAGGCAGCACCCAATTAAAACTACTAAAATATTTGGGTGCAATCATACTTTTCCTTCATAGTATTAAGTGCACCTTCAAAACAGAGCAGCTATTAGCCATACTTTTACATTTATTCTTCAAGATTATTAGCATTACTTTTATTATTGGTCACAGAGCTCACTAGCATGGCCAAAGCAGCAAAAAAATTGCTGGCATACTCTCCCAGGAGGCTGTTTCCAGACCCTACCTTGACCTCTGAGAGATTTCCAGGGCTGCTCTGTGCCCTTAATCACTGGTCATCAGGGGGTGGTCATTCAAGGCTCATGCTGTTGTTGGGGTATAAGGACCAGGTGGGAAACTATTTATATCATTTTACAGAGAAAGGGTTAAAGATGGCAAAGCATGAGGGCTTCTTAGAGATAGCAAGGGGAAACATTTCGGTTGATAGGTACCTGACCTGTCCTGTATCTTCAGGCCTCACTAAATACTATTCTCCCTCTTACAGCAAGGCCCCATTCCACTAAACACCTTTTTTAAAGTAATTATCATGGATCTTGTATTTTTCATCCACCCTTGCTCTTTGTGTCACCCGATTCTGCATTTATGCAGTTCCTGACCTTTTCTTAGCTTTCTTCTGCATTTTTAGGATCCATCGATGGATGGGACTTCCCTGGTTTTGAGAACCTTTGGTGCTGCTAGTACTGGCTTGTCCTTTGGGTTGGTTTCAGGCTAATGGTTCTGATCATGAGTGAGGCCAGAACTCTCTTAGTGTTTGTCTCACCTATTCTGGGTCTCCCTGACAGGCAGGCCAAAGAGCGGTGCTTTTAGTGTTAACCAATGCATTTGCTTTATTCTCTAGTGATTGGAGACCTGCTCTTAGTAATGTCCACAAGGGATTTCAGCAGTGAGCAATATTGGGCTGGGGACTGCTCTTGTATTTCCCAGGTTGCCTTCTACTTACAGCATATAAGAGCTCATGAAATTTAGGGTTTGTAATTTCTGGCACTATCAGCATTATTTTGTCTGACAAATAGCTACTAGGTCCTATCTAACTACTAAGATCTCAGACTCAACCAAAATCATAATCTTCCCAGATTTTGTACCTTTCCCCTACAGTTTTTGCAAGGGCTTCTTAATTAATAAGTGAGGTGTTCATAAAACCAATTGCTCTCATTGCAGATGTGACAAACCATACTTTCTAATAAAGGAGTTACCTTTCCCCACTTGTCTCTGCCTGGAATGAATGGGCTCTGCTGTGAGTTACTACCTTGCTGCAAAACCTTTGGTAAGTGACCACCAAATGGCTCCTTATTACTCAAAACTCTTCCAATTCCTTAAACCAAAGTCCTCCCCCAACCTCACACACGTCACTTGTATTCAGGAGAAATGAATCAGGGACCTTTCTCACTAAACTATTTGGGAAAAAAAATCATAAATGAGAGAGGAGAAAATCTTGTTTGCTAAAGGGCTGCTGGGTGAGCTGCCTCTTGGCCTTTTGATAGCATCTTTGAGATGGAAATGGCCAGCTGCCTGACCTTCTGTTCAGTGACCCTTTTTGTACAAAGTCAAATTGCAGCCGCCTCACAGCAACAATTCACCTATGGACACAAACAGGATTTCCATTTTTTTTTTTAACCTTTCTTTTTCTCAGTGCATTTGTTACCATGAACATTTTTTTTTTTTCCTAGCCACATAAAAGACATCGTGGTTAAAAAAAGAAACCCTTTGCAGCAAAAGGATTGTAACTCATGATTTCAAAATGCTAGAGAAGTGTCTACCTTTAATTCAGCTCTCTATCTGAGTCTTTAAATGTATTGTAATGCAAAAAGGCCAGTGAAAAGACTATATTCTGAAACAGTTTGAGGTTGTTAATGTTTCTACCCTTTTCTTGCATTTGAAGGAAAAAATAGTCTTGGTCATATTAAAAAGGAAAATTATCCCCACCTCACACTGAACAGAAGGAGAAAGAAAAGACCAGTTCTATTTATGCAATGATGGTGGGTCTAAAAAAATAAATACCTTCATGTACTTTCTGCGGAGCAATGCTGAATTGGAATTAGGAGTCAGTTTTAAAAAAGGACCAGAACCTGGCTGCACTCTCCCTTGGGACCCTTGAAAGCTTGTGGCTAAAGAGGCAATGAAACAGGAAGAGGGAGCCCTTTGACATCCTCCCTGCACTCTCCCAGTCCTCTTTCTGCTCTAACTGGGTAGTGCAGAATTTCTTACGTAAGGCCACGCATCAACACCCTGTTGGTCTTGGGGAATGCTCAAAACCTGAATCCTAGGGAGGCTAGAGGTGTCCAGTACTGCCCTGACTCAGACACCTCCATTAACAGGATCCCTTCAGGTTGCATTTCTGCCCAGGTACGGAGAGGCCTGCCTCCCACCCTCCAGAGGCATGTGGGTGCCTGTCCTCCATGGGATGGAGAGGCAGAGGCTCACTTAGTGGCAAAGGGTTGGTCAAGGGAGCTAAAGAAACTAGCTCATAGTGTTTTGATAGTAATAGTGAGGTTCTGATTCAACAAATATTTATCAGACCCCTATGAGCCTATCTCATTAGCTAACTGAGTCTCTGGGAGATAATATGCAGAGAGAGAAAGGAGCAGATTCAGGGGACAGATAATTCTTAGTTTGGACCCTGGGTTGGCCACTTGCTAGCTGCCTGACTGTGAATACATTATTTAATGCCTTGAAACCTCAGTGTATTACCAGCAAACTGAAGGCTAATACTTGTCTCATGGGCTGATGTGAAGATTAGAGAAATAATGTATGAAAAATTGCCAAGCCCAGAGCTCATTCCTTTCTTCTTCCGACTTAACAGTCAAGAACTTAAAAGAAATGGCCAGATGAACATTTGAATCCAGGTTTTATAAAAACACTACAGATTCTCCTTTTGTACATGAACCCAAGGATGTTAGCTACTCCCTGTGAAATTTTCATCAAGACTTTAGTTTCAAATAAGTGCTTTCCGCTTTTTTACTGGCTAAAATTGGGTGGATAATGATTACAATCACTCAAAGGGAAAAAGTGAAGATTCCATTCTTTCTGTGGGGACTATTTCAATATACCACATCAAATTCACACCCTGTCAAAAAAATAATTAAAAAACCCTCAAACAAACCACACTATAGAAAACTGAAAAAGTGTTTCTCCTCCCCTACTAATCCTTAATCCTTTCATCTTAATACTTTATAGTTTACTAACAGCAATATGCCATTTCTACAAAGTCTGTCCCAAAAGTATCAGCTGTGTGAACGGTTTTAATTATATTGACACTGGCTTGATATTTTTTGGACAGATCTCGTGTATCTAGTCTTCCTGAATGCAAACCTGTTTTCACAAGTCATAGTCAGAGCACATGTGATAGCTTGCATTCTTTTATTAATATTATATCATAAGCATTTTCAGCTTGCTGTCTAGTCCTCATAATTCTATTTTTTTATGATCGCAAAATGTCCCATCCATTTTATATTATCAAACTTATACATTTTGGTTCCAAATTTGTATAGGTTATTCATGAATGGCAAGAAGGTTAAGAATATATGTAAACTGTGACATTTATTCACAACTTAAATGATGATAAAGTAAGTAATTCTACATAGGGTGCAAGGAACAAGGAGTTTGAAGTTGGTACAAAACCCAATCTATAATGGCAAGTTCAAGGTTTGGAAAGCCCCAGTTAGTCTTTTCTTTTGCTTTTCTCTTTTATTCAGCCTTTAAAAGCTGACTCCAGGCATAATTGCAATAAAGACGCCTCACCTACAGAATCAGTATCTAGTGTCAGAAGTCCTGTTTTTATACTCATAACCAGGTATCAAAGGGGCTCAAATTTGTCTGGTTGTTTCTGATAGAGATCTGTACTTTTAAAGGCCTCACTGAGCTAAATCTATGACCCTCATGAGACAGGGCCATTGTTACTGGTGGAACACAATTTTTATGATCCCATGCAAGGGAGCATGTTCCTTGCAGAGAGCAGGCAGGTGCCATACCTTTTGTGTGCTCTTGTCCTGTGTAAAAATAAAATCCCTATGGCTCCTTGAGCTTTTATACTTTGACTTCACAATGGAAAATCATTTGATGAAAGTGAATTTGTGTGTGGAGCTTTGAACTATCTTTAGAAAGCTGGAAAATGTTTTTGAATTTCCACAAATATGATCAAAATTTCAAAACTTTGTATTTCCTTCATATAGTCAATCCCTTTAAGCAGTGCTTGAATTAACTAAGGTCTTGGTTTGTAACAATCCGTCTCTTTGGCCCTGTGCCTGACACTTAGTATGGCAACCAGTAGATGTTGAATGAATGAGTGAGACTAGAAGCCTGGACAGGGGTTAAATTAATTGGTTTTCTAATACCTCTTCCACATACTCATTATCATAATTGTGGATTTAAACACTTTTGGAAAATTGAAAATACTGGAAAGTTTTGGGAGTATGGGAATTTATTTCCCTTGCCCTGCCAAAGAACTCCCTTTATAACCTGGAAAAGTCCTTTCAATTTGATGGGCCTGTTTTCAAATCTGTAAAATGTCGTCAGTCAGCAGAGTGTTTATGGGTAGGGAACTATCCAGGTGTCATTGCTCTGAGGCCAGCACCCTCTCAATCCAACTGGCTCATCCCAACACATCTCCACATGGCCAGGCAATGGTCCTGGATGACCTTCACATCTTCTTCAAGAGCTAATAATTTAGGGTTCTAGGATCCAGTTTCTCAGCATCAGACCCTGGGCAGAAGCAGCAAGGACAAGTATGCTTAGTGTTGGTAGGCATTTGGGTAGATGACACCACTCTGGGTATTGTCTGTCCAGGCAGACTGGGCTGGGAGAACTGCTGGTTCCTTCTTCAATTGGTCATCTTCTGGACGCTGCCTATGGTGCTATGTGAGAGTTCATGCATTGATTGAATATGCCAACAAGACTGGGTTATGTATGTATTTGCCTATTTAATGCTTATACTTGAATCTGCAAATATTTTCCTATAAAAATACAAAACCAAACCAAAAAATATCCATTCTTTGATGCTTTGATGTTCATTGTCTTAGTGTTACCACCATCCAGCTGGAAGGCTAAGCAAAAACTCTGGCCTTTGGTCTCTCCCTATATTAATTACTAAGTTTTCTCAATTTAGCTTTTCATAGATCTCTGAGTTTTCTCCACTTCCCCCAGTCTTCAAAGCTACTTTCCTAGTCTGAGTTATACAACTTTCCTCTAAGCTCTGAAGCCACCTCCTCACTGGTCTTCTCATTCCAACCCTTGTCTCCTTCTGATACATTTCCACTATAGGAGAGAGAGTAGAAATGTCCTCCAGAAACTGACTACATGACTACTCTCCTTTATCTTTTGTACGGTTAACCATCACATTTTGGATAATGACCAAAATTCTTTTTTTTTTAAAACAAATTTTGAACTTGATTTAAAACAATTAAAAATATTTTATTTATTATTTTTAGAGAGAGTGGAAGGGAAGGAGGCAGAGAGGGAGAGAAACATCAATGTATGGTTGCCTTTCACCTGCTTCCAGCTATGGACCTGGCTGGAGACCTGGTTTGCAACCTGGTTATGTGCCCTGGCTGGGAATCGAACCAGCTACCTTTGGGTTTGTAGGCTGGTGTCTGTCCACTAAGCCATACCAACCAGGGCTGATATGTATTTTTAAAATTAATTTATTGTTGTTATATTACATTTTCTCACTTTCCCCCATTGTTCTCTCCTACCCCACCCTCCCTATCCCCTCTCCCACAGTCAATCCCCACATGTTTTCCATGTCCATGGGCTATTTATACAGTACTAGTTCTTGACTAAACTATTCCACTTGATATTTTCAAAATTTTTATTTATTTACTTATTTTTAGAGAGAGGGGAAGAGTGGAAGAGAGGGAGAAAACATTGATGTGTGGTTACCTCTCATATGCCCCCAATTGGGGACCTGGCCCAAAACCCAGACATATTCCCTGACAGGGAATTGAATCAACAACCTTTGGGCTTATAGGATGACATCCAACCAATTGAGCCACACTAGTTAGTGCTGATTGCTTGATTTTTGTCCTCTGTCCCCATGGATCGTCTCTTGTTCAGCATGTTCCTTCCTGAGGTGAGAGTGCTCCCATCCTCCCTCCATGCCACAGCTCAAGCACAACCTCTTTAAAAATATTTTAAAAAATCACCTGAGAATATATTTATTGAATATATTTATTGATTTAGAGAGAGAGGAAGAGAGAGAGAGAAACAGAAACATCACTGTGAGCAATGAACATAGATCAGTTTCCTCCTGTACATACTCTGACTGGGGATCAAACCCATGTCCTATGAATATGCCCTGGCCAGGGATAGAACCCAAAACCTTTTGTGTACAAGCCAATGCTCCAAGCAACTAAGCCACCCAGTCAGGGTTCAAGTGCCTCTTCTTCAAGGAAGCCTTGCTGACTCCTCTCAATCCAAATAGGTCCTAGTCCTAAACTCTTATAAGAACACAGGCTTTTCCTCTGGAGAATGGAGGCTTAGAGAGACTTAGTTAATATGTCCAAAGTTAACTCTCATGTACCATTAAATCTGTGTTGAATGACTCATGCATACAAGGTAGTGATGAAAGTATCTACGAGGACAGAATTGAGGCTCCACTGAGTATCTAAGAGCAGGTGGAAGAAAGAGTATGTAGTCCGTTCGCTAATAAATACTAGTTTATTAGTTCCATTAAAAAAAAAATGCCCTGGTTGGAGGCACAGTAGTGGATAGGCATGGGCCTTTGAACCCAAAGGTGGTTAGTCGATTCCCCAGCTAGGGCACATAACCAAGTTGCAAGACAGGCCTCCAGCCAGGTCCATGGCTGGAGGCAAATGAAAGGCAACCATACATTGATGTTTCTTTCCCTCTCTGCCTCTCTCCCTTCCCCACTCTCTGAAAATAATAAATAAAATCTTAAAAAATAAAAAAGCAAATAAGCAGTGAAACTGCTGATCTGCTGATAGAACCTGACAGAACCAGGATTCAGAACTGTGCATAATTTTAAGTGCTATGCCAGACATGGGAAACAGTTTTCACCTCACATTGTTATTTTGATTATTAGTACTGTCTGCAGTAGTGTGATAAAAAGGATTCTGAGGGTGCATTCTGATGCAGGAGGGGAGTGTATTATGATTGATTAGTAATGTCTGCTGCAGGTGAAGGATTGGAGAGGGAAGGTACACAAGGTAGGGGTTTGCCCCATGCAAATGCAAAAATGTATAATGTAATACTTTTCATTTTGTTTTTTAAAACAAAATTAGTTACAGAATATCCTTTAGGTCCAAAACATCAGGAGCAGAACACAAGCACTCTTAAAAAGAGGTAAAGAGCCTTGAAACACCAGGCTCTTGAAGGTTGCCAATCAAGCAGTAATGAATATCATTCCTATTTCTTGCTAGAGTGGTATCTTTACAAATTTCTTTACCCTCTCTGCTGTCAAAATAACTTTGATTGGCCTGCTCCATTTTTTTTTTTTAAATAAGATTCTATTTATTGTTTATAGAGAGAGAGGAAGGGAGGAAGGCAGAGAGAGAGAGCGAGAGAGACATCAATGTATGGTTGCCTGTCACTTGCCTCCAGCCACAGAACTGGCTGGAGACTTGCCTTGCAACCTGGTTATGTGCCCTGGCTGGGAATTGAACCAGCAACCTTTGGGTTTGCAGGCTGGCACCTTATCCACTGTGCCACCAGCCAGGGCCTGTAAGTTTTTATAATAGGAGTCCAGGACTGCCAGAAGCAGGTGGTAGGGATGGGGATTTGCCCTAGGACTTTCTCAGGCCCATATCTCCAAGATGCATTTTGGAGTACAATGGAAAACCCAACTTATATTTCATAGTGAGATTCCAGAAAGTTGAGGGTGGAGGTAATGTGAGGTGTGACTTCTTGTCCTACATTTCCAGATTAGGCGTTCAGCTAAATTTAGCTACTTTCTCCTCAAATCCACTTGACTGGTATCTCTTTGAAGATCTGGGATTTGTTTTATGTATCTAGGAAGCCATCCTTAAGTACCCAATACAGTGTTTGACTCAGCGTTTCGTGGTGATTTGACACATTTTATCTGTGGAAGTTTCCAACTGTCTCATGCCAAAGCCATTGCCTTATTCTCTACCTAATAAGTTCTTTCCCCTGCCATGTCTGGTACCCATTGTCTGACACTGGATATTTGTCATGAATGTTTAGGCAACTTTCTTGCTATTTCAGTTAAGGGTTTTTTTTCATTTTTGCCAGGAGGCTGCACCAAGAGCATATAAGCACAATCAACTTAACTCAACTCTGAAAAGGCAAGAGCAAGTGAAACCCATCCTGAAACCCACAAGAAAAAAACAAAGGCTGTAGCATTTTAGTGTTCTGGTTCAAGATTATATGTTCCTGTTCAGGATTCTGGCTTCTGAGAATCTGAGTTTTTGTCTGTCTCTTTAAACCCCTTCTGCTTCCATGTTGGCATGCTATTTTTCGTCAACATTTTGTTATTGGATTCTAAACGTTGGTGTGCTCCTGGGGACAGTGTTCAGTTCATGGCTCTTTGCTTTACTATCTAATCTCACTGGTCACCTTATCTAGTTCCATGGTTTTCGATGCCATTATAAACTGGTGATTCCCAATTTTATATCTTTGACCCCAAGAGTGCACTGAATCTTAGATATTTACATTCAGCTGCTGCTAAACATTTCTACCTAGGTGTCTAACACAGCATTTCAGACTAAAAAATGTGCATAGTAGAGACTTTTACTCCAAATCTGATTTTTTTCTCAGTTTTCTATTCTCAGCATCATTATGTCAAAGACCTATTTTTCCTTCACATTTCATGTCCAGACCATCAACAAGCCTGTCAGTTCTATCTTCAGAATATACTTCAATTATGACTCTGTCTTACCACCTCCCCTACCACCACCTTAGTACTGGCTTCTTTTGTTTCTTACCTAGATTAGCAGTAGCCACCTGACTGATTTCCTTAATTCTACCATCATTATCCTCTCTTTTATTTTCCATGTTAATTTTGTCAGACTAACATTTTTAAAAACAGATTTTTAAAAAAGAGCAGTTACAAGTTCACAGCAAAATTAAGAGAAAGGTACAGAGACTTTTCACATACCCCTTGCCCTCACATATGTATAGTCCTCCCCATTATCAGCATCCTGCACCAGAGTGGTACATTTGTTAAAACTGACAAACATACACTGACACATTATGATTATCCAAAGTCCATAGTTTACATTAGGGTTTATTCTTGGTGTTGTACATTCTGTGGGTTTGGACAAATGTATAATGTCTTGGATCTACTATTACAGTGTCATACAGAGTAGTTTCACTGTCCTAAGAATCCTCTATACTCTGCTCATTCATTCCTCCTTCTCCTCAAGCCCTGGCTGATCTTTTTACTCTCTCCATAGTTTTTCCTTTTTTAGGATGTTATGTAATTGAAATCTAACAGAGTACATCCTCTTCAAATTGGCTTTTTACACTTGCAATAGGCATTTAGATTTCTTTCCTACCTTTTTATGGTTTGATAGCTTATTTCTTTTCAGCATTGGATACATAATGTTCCATTATCTGAATGTACCACAATTTATTCATCTTACTGAAGGACATCTTGATTTCTTCCAAGTTTTGGTCATTATGAGTAAAGCTATTGTAAACATTCATGTTGAGATTTTTGTGTGGACATAAATTTTGAATACCTTTGGGTAAATACCAAGGAGCACAATTGCTGTAGTTTTTATAAGAAATTGCCAAACTGGAATAAAAGGGAGGGAGGGAAAGATGTTGACTGAGTAAGTGGAAGCTGAGCCTACTTACTTGTGTCCCAAGCACAGATTTTTAGCTGATTTTCCAACAGCTGAATATCAGCTGATAAAATTTTTGAAGCCAACGTGCATAGAGGATGTTTTGCACCATCCAAACCTGTACAAGACATATAGCATAAAAGGTGTGATGGGTGGCATAACTTTCACTCCTTCAGTTAGAGGGAAGAACCCAACAGAAACCTAATTACAACAAGAGAGCCCACATACACAGCATAAATGGCATCCCAAGAGCATCCAATTCAGGAGATCATGGAGATTACACCACTGGATCCAACAGGTGTCCTACCACAGAAGGTCACCCTGTGAAGACAGGGAGTCAAAACAGATCATCCTAATATGCATAAACAAACAAAAATAGTCACCTAAAGAGGGGAGACAAAGAAACAACCCCTAATCAAAAGGAAAGAAGGAATCCTGAGCAACACTGCTAAATGAAATTGAGGCAAACAATCTATCAGACATAGAGTTTAAACTAATGGTTATAAGGATGCTCAAGGAGCTCAGTGAGAACTACAAGGAACTCTGTGGGAGCTGCACGGTACTTAGTGGGAACTACATCAGTGTGCAAAATTATATAGAAACTTGAGTAAGACCCAGGAAGAAATGGAGAATACAATATCCGAAATGAAGAATACACTAGAAGTAAGTAAAAGCAGGCTAGATGAAGCAGAGGATCGAATCAGTGAATTGGAAGACAAGGTAGAAAAAACACCCAGACAGAGCAACAAAATGAAAAAAGACTCAAAAAGAATAAAGATAGTTTGAGGGAGCTGCAGGACAACATGAAACATCATAATATTCAAACATAGGAATACCATAAGGAGAAGAAGAGGAGCAAGGGATAGAAAACCTGTTTTAAAAAGTAATGATAGAAAACTTTCCTAACTTGGTGAGGGAAAAAGCCATGAAATTTAGGGAGCATAGAGGGTCCCAATCAAGATGAACACAAAGAGGCCCACTCCAAGACACATCATAATTAAAATGGCAAAATTTAAAGACAGAGAGATTCTTAAAGGTAGTAAGAGAGAAACAGATAGTAACATGTAAGGGAGCTCTGGTAAGGCTATATCAGCTGATTTCTGAACAAAATCACCACAAGCCAGAAGGGTATGACATGAAATACTCCCAAGTAATGAAAAACGAAGGCTGCAACCAAGGCTACTCTACTCATCAAGGCTCTCATTTCAAATGGAAGATAAAATAAGGAGCTTCCCAAACAAACAAACAAAAGGCTGAAAGAGTATATCTCCACCAAATCAGCATTGCAAGAGATGCTAAAAGGTCTGCTGTAAGAAGATGAAAAAAAGAGAGAGAGGAACACAGGTACAAAAGGGAAAAATGGCAATAAATAATTACCTATCAATAATAACATTACATGTAACTGGATTAAATGCTCTAATCAAAAGACATAGGGCAGCTGAATGTATAAGAAAGCATGACCTGCATGTATGTTGTTTAAGAGAGCCACCTGAGGACAAAAAATCTACACAGGATGAAAGTGAAGGGATGCAAAAATTATTCCAAGTAAATGGACATGACAAAGAAGCTGAGGCAGCAGTACTTATATCAGACAAAAATAAACTTCAAAACAAAGGTCATAACAAGAGACAAAAAAGGGAGTAGTTAAGTAAGAGGATGTAACCCTTGTAAACATATATGCACTCAAAATGGGAGTATCCAAATATAACTAAAACCTTGAAAGACTTCAGAAAAGAGATTGATAGCAACACAGTCATCATAGGGGATTTTAACATCCCATTGCCAACAATGGTAGATCTTCTAAACAAAAAATCAACAAGATATTGTGGCATTGAATGACGCTCTACATCAAATTGACTTAATTGATATATACAGAACATTTCACTCCAAAAAAGCAAAGTGTATATGCTTTTCAAATGCACATGGAACACTTTCAAAGATAGATCACACAGTAGGGCACAAAACAAGCCTCAACAAATTCAAGAAAATTGAAATCATAGGAAGTATCTTCTTGGATCATGATGGCTTGAAACTAGAAACCAACTTCAAAGAAAAAACTCAAAAACATTCAAGTACATGGAGACTGAATAATATGCTATTAAATAATGAATGGTTTAACAATTAGATAAAAAAAGAAAAAAAAAAGTATCTGGAAATGAGTGAAGTGAATACACAACAACCTAGAACTATGACACAGCAAAGGCAGTCCTGGGAGGGAAGTTTGTAGCAATACAGGCCTACCTAAAGAAAGAAAAATATCAAGTAAGCAACCTAATGCTATATCTACAAGAATTAGAGGAACAACAACAACCAAAGCCCAGAACAAGGAGAAGGAAGGAAACAAGATCGGAGCAGAATTAAATAGAGACTTCTCCAGTGAAGACATCCAGATGGCCCATAGGCATATGAAAATATGCTCAACATCACTAGCCATCAGAGAGATGCAAAGTAAAACCACTTGTCAAAATGGCCATCATTAAATAAATCGCCAAACAAGTGCTGGCGAGAATGTGGAGAAAAGGGAACCCTAGTGCACAGTGGAAAACTGTATGGAATGTCCTCAAAAAACTAACAGTGGGACTTCATTTTGACCCAGTGATTATGTTGCTGGGAATATATCCTAAGAATCCTGAATCACCAACTCGAAAGAACTTACGCACCCTTATGTTCATAGCAGCGCAATTTATAATAGCCAACTGCTGGAAACAGTAAAAGAATGGATCAAAAAACTGTGGTGCATTTACACAATGAAATACTATGTAACAGAAAGAAAGAAGGAACTCCTACATTCCTACATTTTGTGACAGCATAGATGGAACTGGAAAATATGCTAAGTGACATAAGCCAGTTGGTGGAATACAAATACCATATGATCTCACCTATAGGAGAAGTCTAACGAACAAAATAAACTAGCAAGCTAAAAAGAACAGAGGCATGGCAATATGGAACGGACTGACAGTGACTAGAGCGGAGCAGGGAGGAAAATGAAGGTGGAAAGAAGGGAAGGGACTAGTCAAAGAACATACATGAATAACCCACGGATATGGACAAAGGTATAAGGATTGGTTATAAGAGCAAGGGTTGGGCTGGGTGGAGAGGGACAAAGGGGAGAAAATTGGGACAATTGTGATAGAACAACAATAAAAAATTAAAAAAAGAAACATCCAAACAGTCTCCTAAAGAAACGATACCATTTTGCATCCCACATAGCAATGAATATATTCTTATTGTTCCACAGTGATTGATCTTTTAAAAATGTAATAAAATCATGTCACTCCTGTACTTAACATTCTGCAAATGGCCTCTTATCACACTTATATTGGAACCAAAAGTCTATCATAGCTTACCTGGCCCTAAAAATATGGTCATTTTATACTTCTTTAAACTCTCTTACTCCTCATTCACCATGCTTCAATGACACCCATCTTCTTTCAGTCTCTTAAGCACATAAGTTCTTCTTGCCTGTGGACCTTTGCACTTTTTGCTCCCTTTTTCTGACATATAATCTAAAATAACATGCCAGTCCCACCATATCTTTCCTCCTTTTTTTCTTCATGACACTCACTCACCTCTTCTTGAAATTATAACATATTATCATTTGTTTACCTATTTATTGACCTTTATTTCCCATTACAATGTAAATTCTATGAGAGTAGGCTTTGTCAATTTTCACATGGTCTAGAATAGTTCTGGTGTGCAACAGATGTTCAATAAATACTTATCAGGTAAACAAGTGAAGAGGTTTGTAATCCAAAGATCATTTTTTCTCTCTGAGGGGCAGTTTGCTCATTTGGAGAGTAAGGGGTTGAACAGATGACTTCTGAGGACCTGTTCAGCTCTAAACACACCAGGAGCATTTGAGAAATGAGAAGTTTAGTAGTAAAAGGAGCATAACTTCATTATGAGAACAGGAATAAAATTTTAATAATAATTTCCCCTTCCCTGTTTGTATTTTATTATTTTGATCAAAATGTCTTTAAGCTTCAATCATTTACCTAACATGGGGTTAAGAAAAACTCTGAGACCTAGGACAGATTTTAAGTACTGCTGAAGTCATCCAGAGTTAAGGAAAGACAGCAGTGAACTGGAGAGTTTTATGAAAGAGGGAAGGTCATGCTTGGGCTAGAAGGTAGATTGGTTTTATATTTGATCTAAGAATAGGTAAGCAGCCTTTAACTATTTTGAAGAAGGAAGTGGCATGCTAAAAATGTACTATATGGGAAATTATCTGTAGACTTCCTACCAGAATTGAGCTCTCTGAGCAGATTTTGAGCTACTTTGGGGGTGAAGTTGTGCATCTTCAACTTTGTTCTGAATCACAGTTCTAGCATAAGCTAGAAGCTAGAATATTATTCATTGGATGAAATTGGGATGGGTATTGAGCCTTAAGGGTTAAGAGGTGGAAGCTTAGTGAGTATTGCATGTTGTACTGGCTTCCACACATTGTCTCATGAAGTGGGCAACTTCAGTATCCTTACGAGCAGGGAAGGAAACAGAAGATGAGGTGGGTTTACAGTTCAAATCCTGTAGTTGAAGCTTGGACTTGAATCCAGAGCATCCTAAATCCCATGAGGACTTGATGTGAGAGGGCCTAGTCTTATAGCCAGCACGCACTCTCATGCGTATATGCCAGTCCTCTTCCTGAGTTCATAATTACAACATAATTCAATCTGAAATTTTCTCCCATAAGGAATTAGTATTCTATTTGGTAGCCACTCAGATTCTAAACAGTGAAGGCTCACCATCAAGAATGTGATTGAATGACCCACCTGGAATTGTTTATACTTCATTAATGCTTTTCATAAATCATGAGTTTGACAGGTTACTGGCATGGACTTTCTAAATCTCATAATTGTGTTTTGTTTTTCTCTTGCTTCATCAGTTTCCTTTCACAGGCTGACAGCTTAGCAAATGTTACTTGAACTACCAGCTATTGCAGTGACCACTTCTGGTGTGAGTAGCTTCTATGTGCCCAGCACTGCTGAGGGGTCTGAAGACTTGCCTTGTATGCAATCTTGGCTCTGACATATATTAGCCAGATAACCTTGGTAGATCACTTCTATCATATCTGTAAAAAAACACATGTCGTGCTAATTATTTCATAAGGCCATTGTGTAAATGACATGAGATAACTTGAGAAAAGAATTTGGTACAGTAACTGACACATAGTGTGTGCTGAATAAAAATATGTGTGATTATAGTTCTGCTATTAGTAAGCCTCAGGAAGACTTGAGCATTCAAAGATTGGAGGGATCTCAAGTAACCAGCCCCTAGTTGTAGAGTGACAGCTATCATCCTTATGTCTATCAGTAACAGGTGAGCTGCAGGGAAAACAGAAGTCTTGAATTGATCTAGGTCATTATTTGAATTTTTTATCTTGGTTGGGTGGGAAGCCAAGCCAAGATTATGGACTCTAATGAAGGTATACAGAGGAGTGGTGCTTCCTATCATTATAACTTCTGTGAAGGCTTATTTTTGTATTTTCAGAGCCTACTACAGTAGAACTTCACAGATCAACAGGTTTTTAACAACTTTGTTGAATAGGAAGAAAAATGAGGCAAATTAGAAGATAATTCCATTGTTTGCATTATTCTTTCCTTCATATATGCATATATGTATGTATTTGCTGATTAGAAAAGCATTGTATGCTTCCTGTAAAAATTGAAATAATACAAAAATATATAAATAAAAATAGTCTCCTGAAATTCTACCCCCGGGGATAACTGTTGTTAAAAATTTGGTTTCTATTTTCCCTGATTTAAAAACGCATATTTTAACATATGCCTCTTATAAAAATAGGTTCATACTATTCAATCTGGTCTACAACTCATTTTAAAATTTAGTTGTCTCAGGAAATTTTTCAAAATTATTTCATATAGACATATCTTTCTTTTTAAGGGTTGCACTGTTTTTAATCACATGTTTGCATTATGTATTATTTATCTGCTTATTTCTTGATGGAAATTAGATAGGCTATCATTTTTTCAATATACTATACAGTACTTCAAGAAATATTTGTATTCTTGTTGGGAAAAGAGTTCTAGTGGAAAAAACCCTAATAGTAGAATTGCTAGATTGAAGGATATGCACATTTGAAATTTTGATGCCATGCAATGTGCTTTTATAACTTCCTTTAATTGGGAAATGTAGTCAGTGCCTGGAAAAACAGGATGAGCTGCTTATCCTAGTGCTATTCCACTTACACAGTAATGAAGGATGCTGAAGGTGGGTTCATACTGTGCTTGGAGGTTGTAGCTGAAGATGATGTTTTTTTATCTGGGTAGCTTGTTCTCTGTGACCAAGTAACTGATTTTTTTTAAAGTATATTTTATTGATTATGCTATTACAGTTGTTTCACTTTTTCCTCTTTGCCTCCCTCAGCTTAGTACCTCCCTTCCCTCCAGCAATCTTCCTGCTTACTTCATGGCCATGGATTGTGCATATAAGTTCTTTGGCTTCTCCATTTCCTTAACTATTCTTAATGTTCCCCTGTGTATTTGATATCTACCAGTTATATTTCTTGATCCCTGCACCTTTTCCCCAATTCTCTCCCTTCCTGCTCCTTACTGAAAACCTTCCATAGGACTTACTTATCTATGGTTCTGTTCTCCTTCTGGTTGTTTGCTTAGTTTTTTTTTTTAAGATTCATTTGTGGATAGTTGTGAGTTTGTTGTCATTTTACTGTTCTTAGTTTTGACATTCTTCTTTTGCTTAAATATGTCCCTTTAACTTTTCATATAATAAGGGTTAGTGATGATAGCTTTGCCTTGTCTGGTAAGCACATTATCTGCCCTTCCATTCTAAAGGATAGCTTTACTGGATAGAGTAATCCTGGTTGTAGGTCCTTGCTTTTCATCACTTTGGATACTTCTTGCCAGTCCCTTCTTGCTTGCAATGTTTCTTTTAGGAAATCAGTTGATGTCTTAATGGGAACTTCTTTGTAGGTGACTCTCTTCTTTCCTCTTGCTGCTCTTAAGATTCTCTGTTTATCTTTAGTCTTTGGCACTTTAATTATGATGTGTCTTGGTGTGATTTTCCTTGGGTCCAATTTATTTGGAACTGTCTGTACTTTCTGGACTTGTATGTCTATTTCCTTCACCAAATAAGGGAAGTTTTTTTTCATTGTTTTTTTTCAAATAAGTTTTCAATTTCTTGCTCTTTCTCTTCTCCTTCTGGTACCCCTATGATTCAGATGTTGGTATGTTTAAAGTTGTCCCAGGGGGTCCTAAACCTCTCCTTGTTTTTTTTTTTTTTTTTTAAATTCTGTTTCTTTATTCTGTACTGGTTGACTATTTATTTCTTCCCTATGTTCCAAATCATTGATTTGAACCCCAGCTTCCTTCCCTTCACTATTAGTTGCATGTGGATTTTTCTTCATTTCCCTTAGTGTGGCCTTCACTTCTTCCCTTATGCATTTGCTATGCTCAGTTATTTCTCTGAGCATTGTTATCATCAATGTTTTGAAATCTGCATTTATTAGGTTGGCTATCTCCTTCTCGATTAGTTTTCTGTCTGGGTCCTTGATCGGCTCCATTTTTCAGGTTATACTTCTCTCTCCTTGACCAGACCGGCTCCCGTGTTTGCCCCTTATGGTGTAAGGGGCAGAGACTTAGGGATTTGTGCTGGGTTATGATCATTCACCGCTTTGTGGTGCTGTATGAGTGGGAGGCGTCAGAGTGGGAATAATGCCACTTGGTTGGCACCCACCTCTTTTCAAGTCACTTTACCTGCTTCCCCTATCCAGCTGGTGCCCATCTAGCTATTTTCCTGGTAATTATTCCCAAAGTAGGTGGGTTTGCATATGTTCTAGGGCCCTGGGGGCTCTCAAAACAAACTCTTTTGAGAGACCGGCAGTTTTTCTGTAGCCCATCCCCCACTGGTTTTCACAGCCAGGGGCAATGAGGCTTTATTTTCCCTGCACTGGAACCTGGAGTTACATGGCCTGGCCTGGGGCTGGGATTGCCCCACAGGCATCCCTCCCGGCTTGTGTAATGTGACCACTTGTCCTGCCGGCTCACAGCTATTGCCTCACTATATCACTCCACCCGGCTCCCTGTCTTTACCCCTCCCACCTGTCTGGATGAGTGTTATTTTCAGTCTTTGTTGGACTTCCATAGAGTTCAATTTTCTGGCAGTTCTGTTTTCTTTTTTTTTTCTTTTACTTTTAAGTAGAAGTAATCCTTCTTATTTGTGCAAGGAGGTGAAGCATGTCTACCTAGCTTCTATCTTGGCCTGAAGCTATTACAAAAGTAGCTTTTTTAAGGGGCCGATGCATTTGGAGGGATAAGAAAGGAAAATGTTGCCCACTCAGGAGCCAAAACAAATAAACAAGATGATAAACCAAAAAGCAAATTATCCTATAAGGTAAGTCAGTTTGGTGTTGTGACATATTTCCCTAATGTATCAATATCAGAGCTGGGAAACAGAAAAAGTACTCCTCATCTGTGGTGTGAAATAATTATGTACTAAGCCATCTCTCTGCCAGTACCTCTACCCCTAGTGTCTTATTTTCTGACCCCAGCCCAAGATTGTGAAGTTCTATGTCTGGAAGGATGAATGCTTCTGCAAAATCACTACACAGCTCAACAGTGGAGACTTCCTTATTGTGGTGAAGATGAAGTGGGAGAGGAGGAAAGGCTGGAATCCAGATGGCTTTGCAGCACTGGCAGGGATTTTCAGGGTGATTTACTGTGGATTGATTTGCAGTTCATTCTGCAGCCATTGTTTGTAATGTGCTTTGCAAGCTCATGTACCCTGAACCTTAATTGTTCTAAATTAAACTATAGGGACCAGATAGCACACATTTCAATCAGAACAACAAAATATTGCATCAAGTCCCAGAGAGATATATCAAGCCCTGCCACGATGGGCTTGTACTCAAGGGGAGAGCGGAAGGAGCTCTCAGGAAGACTTTTGATTCAATTCTTGTATCTATACAAGGTAAAACTCAAGTATGCCACCTCAACTTAAATATTCAGGCCATTTACCTAAATATTAAGGAAATGTATCCCTGAATTATATTGCCTTATATTTTGTCTATTAGTGTTGGTTTTTATTTTATTTATTTTTAAAGATTTTATTATTTTTAGAGAGATAAGGGAGAGAGGCAGAGAGGGAGAGAGACATCAATGTATGGTTGCCTTTCACCTGTGTCCAGCTACAGAACTGGCTGGAGACCTGGCTTGCATCCTGGTTATGTGCCCTGGCTGGGAATCGAGCCAGTGACCTTTGGGTTTGCAGGCCAGCACCTATCCAGTGAGCCACCAGCCAGGGCTTAGTGTTGATTTTTAAAAATGAGTTGAAATGGTAGCTGGGCTAGTTTAGAAAAGCTGCAAGGAATTGTCAGGGTTTATTCAAACACACAGAAGCTGAATTTCTTCTGGAAAGAGGCTGCTCACTTTCCTTTTATTATTCCTTGTTGTAATAGGTTGTTTTAAGTTATTGTGGAGCCTAGAAGAAGACCCAGAGTCTAGATAAGCCCCTGAAGCTGCTGCCTTCCTTGTTGACTAGATAATTTGTTGGTTACATGTTCTTTTTCACTTCATTTTCCCCCTCAAAATGTAAAAGCAATTATAACTGTTAAGATAGACAAACCTCACAATCTATTTCAAATAATTATTTTTGACATTTACAAATGTAAAAAATAAAGGTGACATAGCACATGCATAAATTCAAGTTATACCAAAAGGCATAAATGAATAGTAAAAGCTAATTCTACTCTCTTGACTCTCCAAAACCCAAAGATAACCACTTTTGATTTTCTATTGTCTTTTTCAGCATGTATACAATTTTATAGAAATGGAATCATACTTATTCATACTGTCTTATTACTTTCTTTAGTTAACAGCACATTTTCCCAATTTAACACATTGAGTAAGCTTCTTTCCAGAAGTCACTCTTATTTCTTCAAATGGCCACATAATATTCAATTCAATAGATACTTGATAATTTCTATAGTCTTCTATCAATGAGCATTTAGATTGCAGCTTTTATCATTGGGATTGTTTTATGATTGTATAAATATGTGTATTCACAAGACAAATTCTAGCAGTGGTATTGGTGGGTAGAAGAGATGCTTACAATTATCATTGTGCTAGGTATTGTCAAATAAGTTTGTCCCAGTTGACATGTCTGGTAAAAAAATATGAAACTGTGTGTTTACCACAAGGTCACACAATTGAAAAATAGGTGCATTTAGGGCAAAATTAAGACTTACACATGTATAATTACCTTGACATCTTTTTGAGCCTTAATTGTTGTGATCCCTGGTTCTTTTTCCCTTTACAATATATGACTTCAGGCCTTAGATTTTGCTTCATGCTAATATCTTTATTATTTTTAGGACTTTTTAAATGTTGACCAATAATGGGGTCCTCTGGGGTATTGGGATTAGCTAATTTTCCTGTGTGAATGACTCATAAGTAGCCTAGATTCATTTTTTGTTGTCCCTGGATTTTATACAATTTCTCCCAATCACTCCTGGGCTTATGCACAGCTCCCTGGATTGAATTCGTACTATCTCCTGGAGTTTACATGGTCATTTTCATAATTTCTGACACAGCCAAGAGATTTTTGTCAGCTAGCTTCAATTTTTATTCAGCAAGCACTGAGTGAGAACCTACTGGGTGCTAGACACTGAATATCTGCCCTCTGGAGATCATGTTTCATTTGGGGAAATAGACATGCAAACATGGTGATTGCAGGACAAGTTTTTTTGTAACTAGAAGAGAGAAAGGACTTAACTCTGTTCACTCAGACTAGGGAAGCCACTTGAAGGAGGTGGTTTACCACACTAAGGCTTAAAAGATCAACATTTGCTTATACTGAATAATTCCACTTCAGTTATATTCTAAAGAAACCCTGGAACATGCATGCAATAAGACAAGTACAAGATGTTCATTATAGCATTGTTTGTAAGAGTAAAAAATTGGAAGCAAACTAAATGACCACAATGGGGAAAAAAAATGTGGTATAGTCAGGTACTGAAGTACTATTTAGCCCTTAAAATAAGTGAACCAAATATATGTATATGTATTGCTATGGATAGAGCTTAAAAACATCATGTTGAATGAAAAATGCAAGCTGCAGAAAGATGATTACAGCATATGTCATTATAAAAACAGAGAATAATACCATGGGTTTAGGGATATATGTGTATAGAGAGAAAGAAGTTGTTGATAGCAAGGATAAACACCAGCCTCAGGATAGTCATCATCTGGGTTGGGAAAGGTAGAAGGAAAATGTGATTGGGCATGAAAAAAGGGGGCTTCTTCAGTAATGTTTCGTTTAAAAAAAAATGGTGTAATCAAATATGGCAAATGTTCACATCCATTAGATGAAAGTGGCAGGTATCTTGGTGTTCACTTTATTATTCTTTTGTCTGAAGAATTTAATTAAAGGAGACTGAATAGGATTTCTGTTGGTGAGTAAGCTGGGGCCCTGTGGATTTGTGTGGGGAGGCAGTGTGTTAAGGCTATTTGCATTCTTGGAAATGTTTTACAAAAGGGAGAGAGGAAACATCCCTCTGGGGTGACTTCTAGTAGTTTTAAACTTTGCTTTAGGGACCCTTTGTGACTCCACAGAGTCCCTTCATGAGCCACTACTAGGGTGGGAGGAGAACATTTACCAGGTGGGGCTCAGCGACACCCACACCCTTCCTCAGCCAAAGCAGACTCATTTACATTTACTGTATATGTTTGTGTAGTCATGTAAGTTAGTGTTGGAACAAAGGCTCTGAGCTGAAAACAAATAGTTTGGAAACAACTGACTTGGGCAATCCTTTGTTTGGGATGGTTATTGTCTTGCATCATTTTACTTTGCAAAAATGGACTCCCAAAATGTCCATGGTTAAGCTTACACTAAAGGGAATGGTCATCTCTTTATCCTCCCTTCTGATATTTTTCTGGCTCTGCTTTCTCTGCATGTTCTTTGGTCTCCAAGATCTTGTCTCACAAGCATCTTCAGTGGCTGTGATTTTCACTATTGTGGGATTCCTTTAGTCTGTACCCTGGGTACATCTAGGTTTCCTTTATAGCAAAACATGCAAGTTTCTTGCAATCACTCTATTTTTCTTAAGCGTAATATTTTATTCTTAAAGTATAAGTAGTTACAGTTTAGCTTTATGGAAATATAAGTGGTATACCCCAAATTGCACATATTTAACATATATATATATATATATATATATATATATATAGAGTTTAGACATATGCATACACCTGTAATACTATCAGTACAATCAAAGTACTAAACATATGAGTCACCTCCAAAAGTTCCTGCGTTTGTGTATATGTGTGTGTTTGTAAGAACCCTTAACATGAACTGCATCCTCTTAACATGTTTTAATGTGCACAATACCCTATTGTTAACTATAGGTATTAGGTTATATAGCAGATCTCTGCACCTCCACTTCTTGCCATTTTTCTGTTAAATCTGCTCTTTCTCTGGAGCTCTTCCTCCATCTATTCTGTCTGATCTGCAGACTGATCTCTTTGCCTCTGGCCCTTACCCTTTGTTATCTGTCAAACACACTCTTGCAAAGTAATTTTCCTCTGGCACCATCTTAATCACATGATGGTGATCAACTCTATTGACTTGATCCAAAAACTATTAACAATTTCTCATCTTCAAAATAAAATGTCTTTTAGATAATTACCTCTACTAGACAGGCTTGTCTACATACTTTCTCCTTCTACCCTTTATCCCTTAATTTATTCCCCTCTCAGTTCCCTTGCTGCCTCCTTTATCTAATACCCAATAACCTGTACCTCTTATCGGAGAGATTCTTGTACAGTGTTGTCAAACCCTTCTGAGTCTATTGAGGCTGCTAAACTATACTCCAGTATGTGTTACATAATACTCTTACATACAGAAGATATTGAATTAGTAATTCAATTAAATTTTCATTTGCAGTTGTGCATTGTACCATTGTGCACTGTTTGTCCATGTAAATGCAGCCTATTGAGATTGTAATCTCATTAGTGCAGGAATGGTGGCTGACTTGTTTCACAGTGCCGTTTGCTTGTCCGGTTTTTAATAAATAGTCTCCAGTTATGGGCATAAGTGCTGTATGTGAAATTTGCAGACCAGCAAACTTTATGACTCTCAGTAAATTATGATATCAGACAAACAGGGGAAATTATGAATATAAAATCTCTTTGCCATAAGAACTATTTGTCCTCATCTTCAATTTATGAAAAAAGTAAATGTGACTTGGGCTACTTTTGAAATTTACTAAGATTTCAGGATTCCCCATTTAAAATAATTTAGGTTACAAATAATGCATTATGTATGTTTTCATGTTTATTGACCCTAATGTGGTCCCTGCCTAGAATAAATTCCTCAGTGGCATGATCATTTGGATTAGTACATTTAAGGATTACCAAAACTAATGTGGATTTTAATAGGTATGATGCTGAGAAAAATTTAAGGCTGAGTTTCTTAGATGCCTTTACTGGCCAAAAAGTTTGTCTACAGGCATATTATGTCAGTTATGCATAATGAATTCCTCCCTTTCAACCCCCCCCCCCCCACCCTTATCCAGGAAGACAAACAATCCAATTAAAAAATGGGCAAAAGACCTGAACAGACACTTCTCCAAAGAGGACATACAGACATATGAAAGATGCTCAATGTCACTAATCATCAGGTAGATGCAAACCAAAACCACATTATGATATCACCTCACACCTGTCAGAATGGCTATCATCAATAAATCAATAAACAAGTGCTGGTGAGGATGTGGAGAGAAGGGAACCCTGGTGCATTGTTGGTGGGAATGCAGACTGGTGCAGCCACTGTGGTAAACACTATGGAGTTTTCTCAAAAAAGTTAAAAATGGAACTGCCTTTTTACCCAGTGGTTTCAAATCTGGGACTACATCCTAAGAATCCTGGGACACCAATTTGAAAGAATATACATGTACCCTATTTCATTGCAGCATTATTTACAATAGCCAAGATATGGAAGTAGCCCAAGTTCCCATCAGTAGATGAGTAGATAAAAAAGCTGTGGTACATTTACATAATGGAATACTACACAGTTTTATAAAAGGAAATCTTTTACTTCTTTTTAATTGGGTTGTTTTTTTCTTATTCTCATTAAGTTTTGAGACTTTTTAATTTCTGTATACAAGTTCTATATCAGACATGAAATTTTCAGTTACTTTTCCCAAGTCTGTCATATCTTTCATTCTTGTCATTATGTTTTTTAAAGAGTCAAAATTACTGATTTTTAAGATACTGAATTTATCAACCTTATTTTTTAAAAGATTTTAAAATTTATTTATTACCTTTAGAGAGAGGCAGAGAGAGAGAGAGAGAGAAAGATATCAATGTATGATTGCCTTTCACCCACCTCCAGTTACAGACCTGGCTGGAGGCCTGGCTTTGCAGCCTGGTTACCTGTCCTGGCTGGGGAATCGAACCAGTGACCTTTGGGTTCACAGGCTGCCATCTTATCCATTGTACCAACAGCCAGGACCCAATCTTATTTTTTTATGAATCATGCTTTTACAGTTGTATCTAAGAGGTCTTTGTCTAACACAATATTACAAAAATTTTCTCCTTTGTTTTCTTCTGGAAGTTTTATAGTTTCAGGTTTCACATTTATGTCTGATTCATTTTGAGTTAATTTTTATTTGTGGTATAAGTGGAGATTGAAGTATATATTTTTGCTTATTGGTATCCAAATTGTTCAGCACCATTATCAAAAAGCCTCCATTGAATTACCTTGACACCTTTTTCATAATCAGTTGATCGTATACTGTATTAGATTCTCTGTTTTATCCCATTAATCTATATATTTATCCTCTACCAGAACCACACTGTGTGTATTACTTTGGCTTGATAATACAGCAGGTAGTGTGAGTTTTCCAATATGAGTTCTCCAAAATTATTTAGTCCATTCTAGTTCTTTGCATCTCTTCTTAAATTTTAGAATCAGCTTTTCAATTCTAATACAACCTCCTATTGGAGATTTTACTGGACTTTTGTTAAATCTTCTGAACAGTTTGAGGAGAATTAACATCTTAACAATATTGAGGTTTTTCAGCCCACATAGTATATCTACTCATTTACTTGGTTTCTTTTTGTTTCTTTCATCATTGTTCAGTAGTTTTCAGTGTACAGATATTGCAAAACTTTTGTTAGATTTATGATAAAGTATTTCATACTTTGTGTGTCATTTTATTTTTAAAAAATTAAAAAAAATTTAAAATTTAATTTTGTTGTTGTTGTATTACATCCAACCCCTTCTTCTTTCCCTCTGTCCCCTTCCCCACCCACCCACTCCCCACAAAGTCAGCCCCACTTGTCGTCCATGTCCATGGTTCTTCCATACTATTTCCTTGACTAAACTGTTCCCCTTCTTTGCCTCCTCCTCTCCCCTCCCACTTCTCCCATCCCCTCTGCCCACTGGAGATCTATTCATTGTATTCATGTATCTAGTTCTGTTTTGCTTATTTGTTTATTTTGCTCATTATTGTCCTGAAATGGGTGAAATCATATGGTATTTGTCTTTCACTGACTGGCTTATTTGACAAAGTATAATACTTTCCAGTTCTATCCATGTTGCTGCAAAGGTTAGGAGTTCTTTTTTCCTGCTGTGTAGTATTCCATTGTGTAAATGTACCAAAGTTTTTTGACCCAGTCATCCACTGATGGGCACTTAGGCTGTTTCCAGCACTTGGCTATTGTAAATAGCGCTGCTATGAACATAGGGGTACATAGGTTCTTATGAATTGATGTTTCAGGGTTCTTTGGGTATAGTCTTAATGGTGGAATTGCTGGATCAAAAGGCAGTTCGACTTTTAGTTTTTTAAGGAAACTCCATACTGTTTTCCATAGTGGCTGCACCAGCCTGCATTCCCACCAACAGTGCACCAGGGTTCCCTTTTCCCCACATCTTCACCAACACTTGTTATTTGTTGATTTGTTGATGATTGCCATTTTGACAGGTGTGAGGTGGTATCTTATTGTGGTTTTAATTTGCATCTCTCTGATGGCTAGTGATGTTGAGCATTCTTTCATATGCCTTTGGGCCTTTGTCTGTCTCCCTCAGTGAGTTGTCTGTTCAGGTCCTTTGCCCATTTTTTAGTCTGTCTCCCTGGTGTTGAGTCGCATTAGTTCTTTATATATTTTGGATATCAAACCCTTGTCTGAGGTATCATTGGCAAATATGTATTCCCATAGAGTTGGATCCCTTTGAATTTTGCTGGTGTTTTCTTTAGCTGAACAAAACCTTTCCAGTTTGATATAGTCCCATTTGTTTAATTTGTTCTTTTATTTCCTTTGCCCTTGGTGAAGTATCAGTAAACATATTTCTGCATAGGATATCTAAAATTTTACTGCCTATATTTTTCTCCAGGACCTTTATGGTGGCACTGCTTATGTTTAAGTCCTTTATCCATCTTGAGTTTATTCTGGTGTATGGTGTAAGTTGGTGGTCTAGTTTTATCTTTTTGCATGTTGCTGTCCAGTTGTCCCAAAACCACTTGTTGAAGAGACGGTTTTTACTCCATTTTATGTTCCATCCCCCTTTGTCAAATATTAATTGACCACAGAGTCCTGGGTTTATTTCTGGGCTCTCTATTCTGTTTCATTGATCTATGTGTCTATTCTTTTTTTTTAATTTTATTGTTGTTGTATAACATCCATCCCCTTTTTGCTCCCCTCTGTCTATGTGTCTATTCTTATGCCAGCACCAGACTGTTTTGATGACAGTAGTCTTGTAGTATAGTTTGATGCCCAGTATTTTGATTTCTCCTACCTTGTTCTTCTTTCTTAAGATTGCTGTGGCTATTTGTGGGCATTTTTGGCTCCATATAAAGTTTTGAAGTACTTTTTTTTTTATCTCAGTGAAATATGTCTGGTATTTTAATTGGGATTGCATTGAATCTATAGATTGCTTTGGGTAGTATGGACATTTTAATGATGTTAATTCTTCCCATCCATGAACATGGTATATGCTTCCATTTATTTATATCTTCCTTAATTTCTTTCTTCAATGTTCTGTAGTTTTCTGAGTACAGGTCTTTTACCTCTTTGGTAAAGTACTTATTCCTAAGTACTTTATTTTTCATGTTGCTATGGTAAATGGGATTTGTTTTCTAGCTTCTATCTCTGATGTTTCATTATTGGTATACAAAAATGCTTTTGATCTCTGAATATTGACTTTATATCCAGCTATTTTGCTAAGTTTGCTAATTAGGTTGAGTAAGTTTTTGGTGGAGCCCATTGGGTTTTGTATGTACACAATCATATCTTTTGCAAATAATGACAAGTTTGATTTCCTCCTTTACAATTTGGGTACCTTTGATTTCTTTTTCTTCTCTAATAGCTATGGCTAGAACTTCCAAAATGATGTTGAATGGAAGTGGAGAAAGTGGACGGCCTTGTCTTGTTCATGATCTTAGTGGGAAAGCTTTTAGTTTTTGTCCATTAAGTATGATGTTGACTTCAGATTTCTCGTATATGGCCTTTATGATGTTGAGATATGCTCCCTCTATTCCCATTTTGCTAAGTGTTTTTATCATAAATGGTTGCTGTACTTTATCCAATGCTTTTCCAGCATCTATTGATATAATCATATGGCTTTTGTCTTTCATTTTGTTGATGTGTTGTATTACATTTAGTGATTTGTGAATGTTGTACCATCCTTGCATCCCTGGGATGAAACCCACTTGATCATGGTGTACAATCTTTTTAATGTATTGCCTGATCTGGTTGGCCAATGTTTTGTTGAGAATCTTAGCTTCTATGTTCATCAGAGATATTGGCCTATAGTTTTTTTTCTTAGTTGTGTCTTGACCTGGTCTTGGGATTAGAATAATATTGGCCTCATAGAAAGAGTTTGGGAGTCTTCCCTCTTTCTATATTTTTTGGTATAGGTTGAGAAGGATGGGAATTAGTTCTCTAAATGTTTGGTAGAATTCACCTGTGTAGCCATGTGGTCTGGGGCTCTTGCGCTTTGGGAGATCTTTGATTAGTTCTTCAATTTCATTAGTTGTTATTGGCCTATTCAGGATTTCTGCTTCTGGATTCAGTTTTAGTAGGTTATACATTTCCAGAAATGTGTCCATTTCACCCAAGTTGTCATATTTCTTGTCATATAGTTGTTTGTAGTAATTTCTTACAATCCTTTGTATTTCTGAAGTATCAGTTGTGATTTCTCCTCTGTCATTTCTGATGCTGTTTATTTGGGTCCTCTTTCTTTTTTTCTTGATGAGTCTGGTTAAAGGCTTGCCAATTTTATTTATTTTTTCAAAGCACCAGCTCCTGGACTTGTTGATTCTTCGAATTGTAGTTTGAGTCTCTAAGTTATTTAATTCTGCTCTGATTTTGATGATTTCCTTTCTTCTACTTACTCTGTGCTTTATTTGTTGTTGCTCCTTTAGTTCTTGCAGCTTTATGGTTAGGTTGTTTGTATAAGCTTCTTCTGACCTCTTTAGGTAGGCTTGTATTGCTTTGAATTTCCCTCTGAAGACTGCCTTTGCTGTGTCCCAAGGTTTTGGACTGTTGTGTATTCATTGTCATTTTTTTTTTTTTAATTTTATTGTTGTTGTATTACATCCATCCCCTTTTTGCTCCCCTCTGTCCCCCTCCCCACCCACCCATTCCCCCCAAAGTCAGTCCCACCTGTTGTCCATGTCCATGGTTCCTTTATACTAGGTTCTTTTCTAAGCTGCTCCCCTTTCTTGCCTC